>JABCKI010005842.1:0-34597 GCA_018282025.1 Sphagnurus paluster
ACTGACAAATATTGTATATTTTCTTTTCATTTTAGTGCCTTACAAGACAATCTCAGATTTTCCTCAATTTACTGATGTACAACCTACTAACTCTTGATAGGCTGATGGCTCTACATAATGATGCTTCCTCTCATAAGTCAATACACATTCAAGTTTTACACTACAACATTCATATCCAAAATAACTACATTTCCATACATGTGCCCTAAACATAATCTGCTGCCACAGATTGAAACTGTATTGAAATTGCGATAATCAGAGGCAATCCAGCAGTCATAGAGTACACCTCCTATCCATTGATTGTCATCTGATATTTGAAGTATAGAATTCACACTCAGAACAGGCTGTAGTTCTGGATAGATAATGTTGAACTTGGAAGTTCCAACCCTGCAGACAATACTATTGTCAGATAGCATGATACTTGACTTCAGCAGTAATTGTGAATTGCCTGTTGCCACATTCCAGATCCTGACTGTTTTATCATCTGATCCAGAAACAACTTGACTGCCATCCTAGGAGAATGCAACAGATATCACTACACCTGTGTGGCCCTTTAGCTCAGCCTCTACCTTGCCTGTTTTCACATTCCAGATTATGACTGTTTTATCATGTGATCCTGAGACAACTTGGCTGCCATCCTGTGAAAATGTAACAGATCTCACCCAATCTGTGTGGCCCTTCAGCTCAGCCTCTACCTTGCCTGTTTTCACATTCCAGATCATGGCTGTGTTGTCATGTGATCCAGAGACAATTTGGCTACCATCCTGTGAGAATGCAACAGATCTAACTGAATTTGTGTGACCCCTCAGCTCAGCCTCTACCTTTCCTGTTTTCACACTCCAGATTCTGGCTGTTTGATCATCTGATCCAGAGACAACTTGGCTGCCATCCTGTGAGAATGCAACACTTGTTACTGAACTTTCATGGCCTGTCAGCTTAGCCTCTATCTTCCCTGCTGTTGCATCCCAGATGATAACTGTTTTGTCATGTGATCCAGAGACAACTTGGCTGCCATCCTGTGAAAATGCAACAGATCTCACTAAACTTGTGTGGCCCTTCAGCTCAGTCTCAACCTTATCTGCTGCCACATTCCAGATTCTGACTGTTTGATCTTCTGATCCAGAGACTACTTGGCTGACATCCTGAGAGAATGCAATAGATAACACTAGACTTGTGTGGCCCTTTAGCTCAGCTTCCACCTTTGCTGTTATTGCATTCCAGATTATGACTGTATGATCTTCTGATCCAGAAACAACTTGACTGCCATCCTGAGAGAATGCAACAGATATTACTAAACTTGTATGATCCTTCAGCTCAGCCTCTATTCTGCCTGTTCTCACATTCCAAATCCTAACTGTTCTGTCATGTGACCCTGAGACAACTTGACTGGCATCCTGAGAGAATGCAACAGACACCACAAAACCTGTGTGGCCCTTTAGCTCAGCCTCTACCCTGCCTGTTTTCACATTCCATATTATAACTGTTTTGTCATGTGATCCAGAGACAACTTGGCTGCCATCCTGTGAAAATGCAACAGATCTCACCCAATCTGTGTGACCCTTCAGCTCAGCCTCTACCTTGCCTGTTTTCACATTCCAGATTCTGACTGTTTGATCTCCTGATCCAGAGACAACTTGGCTGCCATCCTGTGAGAATGCAACAGATCTAACTGAATTTGTGTGGCCCTTCAGCTCAGCCTCTATTTTGCCAGTTGCCACATTCCAGATTATCACTGTTTTGTCATCTGATGCAGAGGCAACTTGGCTGCCATTCTGTGAGAATGCCACAGACCTCACTGAATCTGTGTGGCCCATCAGCTCAGCCTCTGCCTTGCCTGTTGTCACATTCCAGATCCTGACTATTTGATCTGCTGATCCAGAGACAACTTGACTGCCATCTTGGGAGAAGGCAACAGAATAAATATCAGACCCATTTTGCATTACATGCTCTGTTTGATCCCAGAATTTGGATAATCCAACAACTACCTTTGGCACTCTAGAGATTTCTGTAGCATATAACTCCTGTATTAATGATTTCTCAGGAACCCAAACAAGTCCAGAGTGATAAATCTCTATCCAGTGTTTCTGGACAGCTTCAAAGTTCATTTTCAGGAATTGGCAAGCATCATTGGTAAGCAACTGAAGATTATGAATTTGACTATTGGCTCTCTTGATTTTCTTCCATTCTGTCAAAATAGTTACAGCACTACTGAGTGATTTTATTCCTGTCTCTACTTTACCCAGAATGCTGAGGCACTCAACCCAATGCAACAGATGTTCATGGAGAAACTTGGCAAGACTATCAAGTAGAGTATCAATAAATTTCTCACCAGACATCTCCACCTCTGCTAAATGAGAAGCCCAATAGAGGCATGAATATTGAAGTGCTTCAGAGATTTTATTAACATTTTCTGGAGAGTTGGTTCTTTCTCTATATGAGACAGTCAAGTCTTTAGAGATATCACAGATGTTATACTTTAGTAATGCATTCATATGCTCCAAACATTTATGAGCTAACATTCCATGATGCTCTGAAGCATCTAGTGCAGGAAATTTAGGGCAAAATTCAGGAGAACAACGTGCAGGATTGGTTATAAAGTCAGGGAATGAGGCATGAAATGGAGCAACTACAGCCTTTGTATCAGTGGGAATATAAATCAAGGACTTGAGAGAGGAGAGAGTTTTGGAGACATCCACTCCTAATAAAGATCCAATGCCTCTCAATGACAATGGAATTCGAAGGAATATAACAGCAGCTACAGTTTGTCTCATTTTGGTAGATGTCTTTTTTTTACATGCTTGCTCTAAAATTTGTCTATACAGATCATCAATGTCAACCAGTGGTGGGTTGCCAGTATATTCAGAGTCTGAACCAACCACAATGGATAGTTGATCCTCATAGTCTTCATCATCAACAAAACGAACAGCAGTTGCAGCATAGATGAAAAGCCTATCAGACAAATCAACCAGTTTAGACACTACATCCTGCAGTGGCCATCCAGGTGGGCCATCATAGCGCTTCCGAATATCAGCCAAAGATGCCTCAAGATACTGTTTGATGTCATGCTTGACTATATCCTTCTCTACCTCATGCAGATAAAATGCATCTAAGTGTTCAGGCTTTGAATTGAATGCATTCCTAATCAGTGTTTCATCCCTACTAGAAATGAGCACTTTGAGAGGAATGTCAGAGGCTGATTTAAGAATGAGTTGAATCAGTGAATATATCAAATTCAGGTCAGTGCATTCATCAACAGCATCAATAATGATGATTTTGCATGGCCCAACACCCTTAGTTCTGCTCTTGCAGATAGGATCATACAGAAGCATCTGAAACTGCTTTTTCAAGTTATTATATGTTGGTTCCACAAGAGCTGGGTCATTCTTAATGGCTTTAAGAACCTCTGATATCATAGAAGGTGAGTCCCTAGCAAGACCATATGCAATAACTGGAACAATGAGATGAGCATTATTAGTCTTTTCAGATGCACGAGAAGCAAAGAAACTAGCCCCAAGCAGATTTTTCCTGTCAAGAATCTCACAAAGAGTATGTGAGATAGTTGATTTTCCAGTTCCAGCCATTCCTACCATCCAGTATACTTTTTTGTGATTAACATCAGAGGTCCAGTCATTCAAATCTTCCAGGATCTTAACCCGAGTCCCCTCCATGCAGCCAGTAGGATTACCATAAGATGAATGGCGAGTTTTATAGGATGTCATTTCATGGTTGAGTTTTTCAATAGAACCTGTAGTTATATGAGCACCTCAAAGCCAAGAAATGATGAGCCAGTGTGTCTTACCAGACATCATGCCCTAATAATTTAATATATTAGTCTCTTTTTTCTTGCTTGAAAATAGTGGGCATACCTCTAGTATATCCTTTACCATGCCCTCAGTATTGAGCTGAGTGTCCATCTTTAAAATACCATTAATGCAGATATGCAAACTAAAAATTACCTGGAAACTAACCTGGAAGACATCACAAAGTGTGCTAATGTTCTGAACAGCCTTCATTATTGTATCAGCATCTTTTTTGCCCTGAGCAGTACGGGACAACAGTGAATGATCAGCCAGTTCCTGGACGGCATTCAATTGCAGAGTGATAGCACTTGAAATACATCCATTTAGGAATACTGAGAAACAAAAAGAAGTGACATACTAGCAGAAATTAGAAATCCGGTGCTCTATTGCATGCAAGCCATTGTGTTTCTGATATCCCTTGACAATCATGGTAATGCTCTCGAGCTTTGCTTTAAGATCCTCAAGATCCTTCTTATTGCCTGAGACAGTCTAACACGCAAGAATATATTTTCATAGATCATGGATGCATGTTTTAAACCACTTACCTCAACAATATCAATAACTTTTAGAAGTGCTCCAGTAGCTGCTTTGAGAGGGAGAAATGAATCTGAACAATCATTAAGCCCGTGTAATACTATCTTTAGTCCTTCATAGGTAGCACTTCCTACGGCCTTGATCTGTTGGCTCCTGGTTTCAGGAACAACAACAACTGGAGGGGCAGAGAGCCCGGCAACTGCCAGATAGTGGTTATCTTGTCGGGGTTTTGCTGTTTGTGTATTGCCCTCAGGCAAAGCTTGAGGGGCGGCCGAGGTATTTATCATAGCGCTCGTGTTAGAAATATCGCCAGGAGAAGTTAACGGCGGTACAAAGGGGAACATCTGCGGAGAATGGGAAGTGACGGGGGCCGCTGGTGTGGCTACGGGCGATTCGGCTGTGTTTCGAGCCTGGGCAGGCATCGAAATGCTCGCCGCGTTGGGAGACATCTCGGAAAGTCGTACGGAAGTGAGCTGTGTAAAATTGGATTATCGATATCAGTAGTTATTGATTAAACAGTATTGGTTTCGCACTTCAGGAGATGGGGATTTGCTGAACTTCGACTTCACCCAATTGACGGGCCGTAGCAATCGCGATTTTACTGATTTTTTCCCTGGTCGCATGACGATTTCGAGATGGTTTGCGGTTAGAATATCAGATTTTTGAGAGAAAAGGATCTGGCACTAGCAATGCGTATGGAATGAGAACGAGCTGGGAATGAGGCAAGATGTACACTACAGCACTGCCACCGGGAAACAAAATCTAATCCTAATCAGTTCGTGAAGTTGCTCGTGATGTGTTCCAAGGTCAACCGATATAACGATCTAGCCAGGCCGTACAAGCCGCCTCAACCAAGAGAGCTCAAATCGCAACGTTCAGTTCTGTGCAGCGTTGACGAAAACATGCCGCGAGCATCATTACCTGTGAACGACTGGGTCTATCACGGAGGTAACCCTTCCAGCCCTCTTCTCACCAGGCTTCCATGCCATTGATCCAACGAGCAACTCTCCCACCTCGTAAATCTTTCCAAAACCTCAACTGCACAACCTAGCTCGCGACGGCGCCAGTAGACCCTGTCGGCATGGGCAGTTGACTGCCTACTCGACCCAGTTGCACCACTCTTGGTTAACTCTATGTGGCCTAATCCTTCGTTCACTTCTAACCATGAGCCTTTCATAGTCCTTGGGCAATGCAAATTTCAGATATTCCACTCACGATTCTCCTCTTGCTACCTTCGCTCTTAAAAATGGCTCGCAGTCGGCACTACAAGAGCCACTCTCGTGCCCTTTTTCGCCGCTGGTTCGCCTCAAGAAACGGTCTCTAAAATGAACCACGCTTCAGCCTGCCGTCATCCGTAGCTGGCTGAGCGGGGGTATAGTGCTAGCATAGGGCGTGCCAGCACTACTTGTACAGCGACGTAGCAGTGCGATCGACTGGTATGAGAGATCAGACAACATGCGGTCCGCTACTGTTGAACCACTCGAGTCTGATACGATAAAGATACCGCCTCCCATCGCTCCAATACCTCTCGAAAAGAGACCTACAATACACACCGAACACTCTTGAAGCCCTCACCCCCCTACACCATCCATTTCTTGATCACAGTCCTTTCATGTCGTTGCAGTCAGCCTAGCAAACCCAAAGTTACTACTTAAATGCTATTTAGGGTAGTCATGATTCATGCACATGTAAACGTTAACTCACCCTCTCTTTTTGTTAAAATCTCGTGCAAGTATGAGTAGCGGTCGTAGAGGAAGACAAAGAAACACATTTTGGATCTTTCTCTCATCAGGGTGAACACAAAGACTTGATACGAGCGAGGGATGAACGATAAATAAATAATCTATTATTCGATTGTTCTACTGTGGCATATATATACTCGAGCGAGCCCAACAAGATACACAGAACACACGATTTGATAGCAACTAAATCACAGAGAGGTACCGACCCACAACCCACCCACCACTACTACTGTACTACAACAATAACAACATCGATTCGGATTACGCGCATACTATACGGACGAGAGCACCTCGAGCGGCGCCTGCACAAGCTGCGGGCTCTCCACCGCGCCGAGGTGCATTGCCTCGACCTGCCCCGCCAGTGCGCCAGCACCACCCCCCACATCACCGACCCCACCCTCACCCGCGCCCTTCTTCTCCTTCTCGGAGGGCTGCACCTGCGCCTTGCCGCCACTTGCAATCGCAGGACGCCTCAGAACCTTCGGGTTAAACAGCTCCGCAGACTAATTCACATTCAATCAATTAGCAAAAACCCAGAAACAGGAAAGAACACTATCTCACCTTGGGCGGGGGGCGCTCAAACCCGCGGTCCGCATCCTGGAGCTGTGTCTGCATGCCGCCGTCGCCAGCCCCGTTGTTGCTTGAATGGTGCTGCACGAGCACATTCGCGTTCACATTCGCATTCGCCGGCTGCCCGGGGCTCGTCATGCGGATACTGCGGTTCGTCGCGTTGCTACCCCACGCGCCAGATACGACGGGCGTACGTTTCTCAGGCGCGGCCGCGCTCACCGCTGACAGTGGGGGGAAGTCGGTCGGGGACTGCAGTGGGACCGGTTTCTGTTGGTGCTGTTGGTGTTGGTGCTGGTGCTGGAAAGCGACGTTGTGCCCCGAACTGCCGTTCCCATTGCCATTGCCGTTGAGGCTGCGCGGGGCGGTGATGGGCGTGTTGTTGTTATTGCTGTTGTTGTTATTGTGCGAGTGGTCCGCGTGGTGCCGCGACTGTGTCGAGTGCAAGGTGGGCTGGGGCTTGAGCCCGACGGCCCAGTCTGGGCGCGGCGGCAGCGGGTGCTGCGACGACGTGGTCGAGGTGTACGTCCGCCGCGACGAGGACGACGTCGTGGATGAGGACTGCAACAACAAAAAGAAATAAAAGAGTCAGCAGGCGGTTTGCACGCAGACGGCATACTTTACTCACAGCAGTGGAGGAAACATCATCGCAGTTCGAAGAGCGGCTGTTCGCAGAACTCGCGACGCTGTGATTCGACGCCTTTCTCGAGGTCAGCCGCGGGCCAATAGTGTCCATGCCTACCGAGCCAGGGGAGCTAGCATACCCGCCCTGGCTGACGCCAGGTCCATAGCTCCATGCTCCCCGGCCCTGGTTCATCGGGGGGGCCCCCCGTGCCTTGCCCCCGTTGACGCCATTATGTCTATTAGGCGCCCTGCCGTTGGCGTTGGCGTGGCTCACCGCGCCATTGCGCCCGATGTTGGGTGCGCTGTTGTTATTAGCGGGGTTCGCCATCACGCCCCGCGGCGTGTCGTACACATTTTGATTACCATGGGACGGTGGCGATTCTAGTGGGGGTTGTCCGGGCTGCGGTGGGTAGTATGACATTGGATATGGGTACGCATGCGGTGGAGGCATGTATGGCTGGTACTGGGGGGCGTGCCCGGGGGGTGGGGCGCCATTGGGGTTCATGCCGTGGTGCGGTGGTGGCGGCGGGATCTGGGACGGGTGCTGCATGTGTGGTGGAGGGGGTGCTGGGTGCTGGGGCGGGGGCCAACCGCCGTAGGGATGTGCATACCCGCCATGCGGGGCAGACATGTAGATCTCGTTCGAGGGCGTCGAGGGGTCAGAGGCACTGTGCTGGGGCAGCGGGGGCGACTGGTATGGATTGTACGGAGGGTAATACGGGTACCCATAGTAGGCGTTGTGGGGTTGGCCTGGCGGCGCATATGGATATGCGTACTGGGGGTGGTAGGCGTGATGTGGAGGCTGCGAGGGGTCGTACATTGGTTGAGAAGGCTCGTAGATCGTGGCGAATGTGAAAGAGGGCGAGGGTGCTCTGGAGTTGCGGGAGCTGCCTGGAGCGCCGCGGAGAGAGCGCGAGGACGAGGCAGACGCATTGCGCGGCAGGTGTCGATTGTTCTCCTTTTTCTCGCGCACGACAGGCCCTGACGGGCCAGAGTATTCGCTCTCAGTTGCAGGCGAGCTCACAGTCTCGTCCAAGTCGCCCGCTGCGCTGCTTCCGCCTTCCCCGCTGGTCGAGGCCGAGCCCGACACGAGACTGAGAGACGATGAGCTCGCGCTCATGTCCTTTTCTTTTCCTTTCTCCTTTTCCTCCAAGCCGAAAATGCGCGAGCGGGCTTCGATGTAGGCGGCCTCCCGCTCCTCTATGGTCATGCGTTTCTTGTTGCTGCTGCCCCCTGTTGCGCTGCTCCGCCCGCCGAGGCTGCCCGTCTCGGATGGCTCGACGTCAGAGAGATCCGCATCCTCGCCGGCGACAGAGCCTGCCTGCGATTGGGCTTTGCTGGAGCGACGCTCCGGTGCTGAGCGGCGCATGATTTTGAAGGCGGGCTGCGCTGTCATTTCTGGAGGCACTAGGTCGCAGAGTCTTCGCGCAGGACTGGAAAGAAAAGAGGGCTATAAGGCAGGGATGAAACAACAGGAGAGGATGGGGACGTACATGCGACTTTCTGGGGTTGGGAGGACAATGATGGCTTTAGTGGTGGGATCGGTCTCTGGGGAGAGTCTATAAAAGGAGGAGCAGCGATGGACGAGGAGACGCTGATAGGACGTAGATGGGGTCAAATCGATGCGGGCTCTGTGTTGATCGTGAAAAAGTGAGCGGCGGGGCGATGGGGGACGAGAAGGACTTGCCTGTGATCGTTTATGAGAGCCTCCATGCGTTCTCCAAGCTTGAGGACGTATATCCTGTCCTTGCCCTTGAGGGCCTCTATAATTTGGGGGTCGACATCTGGGTGCTGTGTGGGGGACGTGGAGGGTGGAGCATCGGATTCAGGCAGGCTGGGAGTGGGCTGGAGCGGTGGGCTCGTCAGAGTAGGCATTGAAGACGAGTCAGGCGCTGGTGCAAAAGGAGGAGAGGCTGGAGGAGGCATCGGGCGAGTCGGCTGTTGCTGCTCTGCGATGCGCGGGACGAAATGTTCTGAGCACAGGGATCGATTTGAGGCAGTTGAGCAGATGTGAGTGAGACAGGTTAGTTACCGAACGCCATTGTGTATCAGAGGCAGGCGGCGAGCCCAACGTTGTCAGCGACGGCGGCAGGAACTCAGTATTATCGTCAAACGACTATCATAGAAAACCGTGGGTAAATTATTTATTCTACACTATCCCCCCTGGATCACTTCCCCACCACCTTGTAGATGTTAAATCCGAGACTGTCGCTCATCAAGTCAGCCAGCTTCCCTGAACACACGACAGCACACGCACCAGAACATGAAGATGAACGCTCCGTATATCGCCAGCCCTAGCGCAGCACGGTTCATGGCCTGCTTCGCCGGGTCGTCACGCGTCAACTACATATCCAATTTAGCAACCATAGCCACTGCACAACCAGCCCCTTACCTTCCAGTACATCAGCCCAGGCAGGATGAACGAGATAGTCGTCGATCCCGTCGATCCCACAAACGAGAGCACTGCGTCCCACATTAGCCCATGTGTCGATGCGCAGCAAAAAAAGGGGCACTTGCCCATTTGGAGGTCATCAACCAGGTAGGCAATGGTGAAACCGCACACAATGATCGCCGATGTCAACAACGTGTGTTTGAGACTCGACATTTCAGACTCTGCGTGTGCGTCCTCAACCTCCTCTTCCTCCTCCTCTTCGTCTTCTGCGTCCGCCACCGTCTTCACCGGCGGGTGGACGTGCCCGGCATGGAACACCTTGTCCAGGCAGTTCCGGCACGGGTGCACTTGCAGGGGGTATGAGAACAGCACCAGGATCACGATCGCGAGCTGCCCCATTGCAATGAAAAGCGACGTCGACGGGTACATTGCAATGATGTTCGCTCCGACCTGTCATATCTCCGTCAACGTGTTCGGTTAAAACACAAAAATAATCCAACTACCTTGGAGCCAAACGTCAAGTACCCCAAGACCGCAATGACTTCATAAGTTAGAATGGCGGAGCCAATCGACCCCCCAATGATAATATTCATGCGCTCCTGCGAGTTGTTCTTTACCTCATTGTATAACGGGAAAATCTGCACATGCGCACTCAATCAATTTTTTGCACTAAAAGCCCGAATAAAATGACCCGCGTACATTCTGGGCGCAGGTGAATGCGAACACCTGGATGGGGAAAGTAGAAACAAAGTTAGGCGTAAAGTGGATCAGGTGCACTTCCCCGCGCGTTGGGGTGCCGGGGAGCGGCCAAATGTAGCACACGAGCACAATCACGACGAGATACGCTAGAAAACAGGGCTAATTATCATACCACTCTTGCTGCAGTACAAAAACGCCACGCACCGACAGCAAAGAGTGCAACATAGCTTGTATGCCTGAGGCTGTCCAGACGACGAAGGAATGCGAGCGGTATAAGGACGACCATGAAGATGGTGATCCAGTTGGCCCCGTTCAGAGCCCAAGGAGGGGGGTGCGTCGACGACGGTGTAAGGACATGGTAGAAAGACTGGACAACATTTGGCATCAGGCCCTTCACAATGATAAGATAACTAAGACATGGTTGAGCATAACGTTATTCAATCCATCCAGCAGTCGCCACGATTACGGCACGTTGACAGAAAGCGGAGAAACGCACCTGATGGAGACGCCGAAGCATTTGATGGCGATGGCCGCGTCGAAGAAGACGGCGGCGCTGGGGAAGGTGAGCTGCGACACGGCGAAGAACGACGAGCGGCGGTGGTGGGTGTACGTCGCGCATAAAGTGAGCAGGTAGAGCCCAAACGCTGCGACTCCACCCGAGAATACACAGGTTATCATGCCGGGAATTATGCCCGCAGACGCCATAGCCTGACACGAATGATATTAGCCACTAACCCCGCACCAAGCCACACAGACGCGTACCAGAGGGAACGTGAGCATGCCTGGGTTCAACACGAGGAGACTCGTCAGTGTAAGTAGCCTCAGGAACATTCAAGCCGACGCACCAGTCCCCATAATGGTGTTCGCGAGGTTGCTGATACAGCTGACGATGCTCGCATGCCCGTCTCGTTTCACTGGGCCGTCTCTATCTCTATCTCTATCTCTATCTCTATCGCCCCCCAGCAGGGCGCTCTGCTCACCGCCGGCACTCGCTCCGGGTTCCGCAGGGCTCGTGGCGGCCACGCCGTATGTCTGCACCATCTCAAATGCGTCGTCTTCGCTGTCGTCGTCGTACTGTTGGTTCAAGACCCTGTGGTCCGGCAGGCGGGTGGGCTTGGATGCGCGTAATGAGGGGAGGAGCCACGCCAGATTCACACGAGTGCCTGCGCTTTCTCAGGCTCACCAGGAGAACGGGAGTGGCGATAACGGCGTCGGGCAAGGTTGGTTATCGGTGTAATTGTCCCACTCGAAATAGGTTAGTGGGGTAAATGGCCGTCGGGTCTCGGATTCGGACTCGGATCTTAACACTTCCCATCACGTGATAGTAAATGGAACGCGTCGCGACGCCAAATCAGCCACTGCACTTCCCAGTTTAGAAGAAGTGTAAAGATTATGGCTCATTAGAACAGTTCGTAAAGTGAGCGTCGACCTGAGAAGTTTGCTACACAAGCTCCGGCTGCTGCAATATCTGCATGAGGCATATACTACAACCTCTATTCGACATCAGGCAGACCTCATACGACGCCAGCGATTAAAACGCTACCACCCCGAAGAGAGCAAGCAATAAGAACTGAGGAATGGTAATCATATACGTCAGTTTTTAGGTTTCGTGAAGAAGTTTGCTAGTGTATTCTGCTTCGCCTTCGCGACTTTGGCTGCCGTCTTTGTTGCCTTGATAGCCTGTTTGGTTTTTGGTGCAGGCGCAGGTGCGGCGGGTGCAGGTTCAGGCGAATCCTCTTCATCGTCCGACTTTGCTTTAGGCGCTTTAGCAGGTGCTTTTGCCTTGGCCTTCCCCTTTCCTTTGCCCTTGGCAGGCGCTGGCTCTGGTTCCTCGTTCTCGTCGACAGACTCGTATTCAGAGTAATCTTCAAAGACTAGAAATAAATTTCAGGTCAGCGCTAGTTCAAATCGAGTAGAGAAAACGCACTTGTGTAGCCCTTGTCATCGACCGTGTTTCTGCTCTTTACGACCCTCTTTTTCTTAAGCCCGTTTTTGCCCACCGGGATGACCTTCTTGACTTTCTTGGGTTTAGGCTTGGGCGCCGGTTCGTCAAGCATATCCATATCCTCCTCCATCGGTTCCTCTTCGACTGGTCCATCCGTCTCTTCTTCATCCTCCTGGGCAGCTTTTTCTTTTCCACGGGCAGCACCACCACGAGTGACACGGTCGACTTGATCTGAGGCCATCAAGGAATAATTAACTGGCAAAGAAGAAAACGAAAAGCCAGGCATACGCACCGTCGTCGATGTCCATCAACGCCTGCACGTTCTCGGTGTCCGAGTCCACAGCCTTCGCGGCTCGACTTGCTCTGGGTTTACGTACAGGCTGAGGCGCCTCGTCTTCATCGTCTGAAAGGACAGTAAGCTTCTGCAGCCGGACATTCTGCTTTGCACGCGATGGGGGTTTGGAGGCCTGATTTGGCTCCGGAGGAGGGGTTGTTTCGTCTTCAGAGTCGGAAGATACGGGCTTGCGCTTCTTACCCCTCTGGAATCGAAATGATCAATATTCCCAGTTAGTTGAGTAGTAAAAACATACCGTAGGGGGCTCCAGCGTCTCCGTTCGTTGCTTTCCTTTCGTGTCAGACGACGAGGTGGACTCATCCTCTTCCTGCAACTTCTTCACGGGATCCGACTTTTTGCTCTTGTTTTCCTTCCTTTCGACTTTGGTTTCCGGTGCCGCTGTGAAGAACATCTTCTTTTCCTTGGGTTTGTCCACTGCGGCTTCTGGCATTTTCTTCTCTTTGGGTTTTGCTTTCGAGAAATCGAGTTTTCCAGTGGCTTTTAGTTTCTCCTTGGGCTTCTCTGTCTTAATCTTGCCTTGTTCCTTGGCTAGCTCTGCATTCTTCCTTTCCCCTTCATTCGCCTTCGTAGTCGCGTCGTCAGCCCCCTTTAATCGTGACGGGCCGGCGACTGGGTGGCGGGGTTTCATCTTCAGAACTGGTTGCACAAACTGCAGAGAGTTTAGCTGCGAAAGCAAGGAGATGTTTGTAGGATATTTACCGGAATGTGCGAACTAACGATCTTGCCGACGATTTTCACCATCTCTTTACCCTCCTTACCGCGATCTGCAGCGCGTACGTTAACTGTTGGTGTACAAATGAGGCCAGCGTCCTATCATCGAGGTCAATTCCTCAGGGCTTGTGAATGAACAAACAGAACCTTAACGAACCGGAAGTGGAGAGGGTGACAGGCTATATATGTGTATGGAGTCCAAATGGGTGAATTGCCCTTGCGCATCTAAGTAGCCCTTGAATTAGCGACAGCACAATGTAGTAGTGCCACACACCATCAAGATCTCTCTCGTTCACCAATAGGAACTTAGTCTGTGGAACCTCGTCTCCATCGTCCTCGTGTTCTCCTTTAACGTCAGTTCCAATATCATGGTCCACATCCAAATCTGAATCTCCCGGTGTCACTTCTCCACAGAGCAGGTATGTCGCAAAGCAAGTCTGGGACTGATATGGCGCGTTGTCGTGGTAAACAGCAAGCTCACTGGAAAGCGTCAATATCTGGTTGTTTTATCCTAGAGGCTGAACTCACTTCTTCGCAGCATTGACATGAATTTTAAGCTCCCTGCTCAGTGAGCGATACGTGACCTTGAGAGCGTTGTCAGCACTAGATTCCCCCAAAGCGCTTGTGAACATACTATATTCCTCTCTATGAAGATCTGTTTGGTTAGGTAGTCTGTGACTGCCTGAGAAGTCATGGATTTCGTGTCGGCACGTCTGAGTCAGAGTTCACGTTACAAACGTGACAAGACGCGTAGTAACAGTGAGTACGAATAATAGCTCAAAGTCAAATTGTGCGTAACAAATCATTGCATTCATAGTCAAGTAATCGGCATATGCTGTCCAGCTGTAGGGACAAGGATGACAGTAGGTAAAACTTCAAAGCGAGACAATGCAAGGAGAAAGCATAACATGGAAGGTAATAACTTAATTTATGTAACAAAAGAAAGGTGAAAAAGCTCAGATCCTCGATGTCCCACTGGGACCATGCCTACCACCACTCCTCTGACGTTCAGCTTCCCGCGCTTTGGAACGTTGTTGTCGGACATTCATCATCAATTGCTTGCCGACTGGGGAGAGGTCCGATGACGATGCGGGGGATGGAATAACCCCAGGTGGCGGGCGGAACATGCTGGGGGTGATAATAGCCCTGAACAACGCTTTCGAGTCCGACTTGGAGCGCATCGGAGTTGAGGGAATGTTGGACTTGACAGTCAATTCTGAACTGTTCTCCTTGTTGAGTTCGGTCAGGATAGTTCTGCTGCCACTTGCTCGTCTGCTGACACCCTGCTCCAGGCGGCTAGGCTGACTGATTTCCATGTTTCGCAAACTGGAACGCTTCGAAGACGACGTATTTGAGGATGTTCGTTGATGTGATTTGCGTTTGGGAGGGACAGGAGTGTATAGATCTGGGGAACGCGTCGCGGTCGAGTTGGACACACGCTCTGTGAGGGTAGACGCCCGTCGTACTTTGCTTTGAGTAGCAGCAAGTCGTCTAGATTGAGCTCTTGGGCCACGAGGGATGCGACTCGGTGTATTGTGCTTGCCAGAAGGAGTCGGAGCAGTGACAATGACACGTGATGGCGCGTTCACAGTTGTCCGTCGTTTAGGAGCCTCCCATAACGTTTCTGCTACATTGGCAGGTTGAGCGTTGGGGCATGAGGGCATCTGAGAGGAATGCAGATAAGACGTGTCCAAAGATATATCAATTGCGGGAGATGTCGTGGGGCCGGCACAAGAATCAGGGAAATTGTCGTTGAGAGCGTCCAGCGCGGGGATACGTATCGCAGGCTGACCGATTGTCATGTCGAACGAATCATCAGAGAAATGAGAACGACCCTCATAGGTATTACTGGCAGTAGGAGACCCTTCGTCAGAGGAAACGCTGAAGGTGCTGGGGAGATCAGGCAGAGACCGATCCTGGTCTTGAACATGTTTGAAACGGCGTCGCTCTGTGAGGAATTCAAAGACCTGGGATGCTCTCTGGGGGGTGGCTGGGTCTGTGCTTGGATAGGGATTACGGTCCTTGGGAGCGTATTCGGTAGATCGAAGAGAGCCAGCCATACTCAATTCTACTTCCATGGAGGAGATTGCAGGGTTTTCGTATGTATTTATAGAAAGATCGTGATCAGTAACGAAGGAGATATCGTTTGGGTCGTTGTGATGGGGACTTTGACTGTCGAAACGAGTGTTGGGGGTGCTTGGAGTGAGAAGTTCAATGGAGGATGCAGCAGATGCTAAACTATCGGCTTCGCTGGAGGTTAGAATAAGTTAGGGTATTTCGTGAGTAGCGAAGAAACAGCCGAGGCTTACCCTAAAAAGCGTTCAGCCCAAGAGATATCTCCCTCTACAGAATTTCCTGTCCTAGAGTTTAGACTTGGGGGTTCCCCTAGAAGCTGGCGCAAGGTGGATCCTGTCCTACGAGTTTGAGGACGTTCCGTCTTTTCCGGAGATGGAGAGTTGTTAGAAAAAGCCTGTGCTGGAAGTTGGCCATGTTCATCGTACATCTCCAAAAGGCTTGCAACGGACGGGTGCGCGCGGAGCTCCAAGAGACGACAGGAATCGTTGGGCTGTTGGTCAGTACCGGGTTGAGCGGCTGGTTTATCATGAAGATCCCGGTTGGCATTGGGAAATTCGGAGACGGTGTGTTGTGTACGTTTGTGAACCGTGACATGATAGGTACCACGCTGGCTTATTGTACTGCTCGCAATACTGACGCTAGAAGCAGCAGGGGTTTGAATCACGTCATTAATTGGATGGGCTGAAGAGAATAGACATGTTAGGCGCGGCAACATGATCAAGTTACATAGACTCACGCAGGGGAGGCAATGAGGAGTATTCAGCTTCAGAGACGACGGTGAAACGGGTCGAAGATGACCGCAGAAGACGCCCGACTGCCGCTTCGTGTTCCTCCTCCTCGATAGCCCGCAGCCCTGCATCCACGTTGTGAATGATCTGGGGACGCTGCTTCTTGTTCTTTTTGCTACCAATTGAGAATATGCGCTTCAGGAATCCCATGCTATCCTTCGTTTATTTGCTCTTCAGGCGCCCACGCGTCCTTCGTGTCGATATCGTGGCTGTGGAAGTCGTTGCCGTGAAATGGAGTCGAAGTTCAACGTCAGCCAAACAGAGTGCAACATAAATCCCGCGAAGGCACACGTGATCGTATCTTTGCTTCGCGTTACTCCACCTAATCAGTATAACTCTTACTGTCACTGTCAGTGGTCACATTGACTGCTCCGATCCGGACTCCATTCAAGTACTGCTAATACTAATAGTGCAGTTGCTATTACAACTTACTCCAGGAGCTGAAACCCAGCCTTGATATCTTTGGCTAGGAGATCAAATTCTAGAGACTTCTTTTATTGCCCTACTGCCAGAAAGCGATCTGTTGTAAATGTGCGTCGAATTTATTGACATAACCGTTTATCTCTTATAAACTTCTGTACTTCATAGCTAATCATGCCAATCATGTACACCGAGACGACTTCCACGGACGCGCATATAATACCCAACACTGGAAGCACTGCTAGGGACTTCTGCATGCTTGAACGCAACTTATTATCACACTTGAAACTAGCCCTTCTACTCTCTCTCCTCTCGTCTTCTCTTTTGTTACGTGCACGCCTAGTACCTGAACCATCTGGAGACTCTTCTTCAAATCCAAGTAAAACTACAAGCATACCAATGGCTTGTGTTCAAGTGGCGGCCTCGTTGGCGACGATTCTCGCCGGCATCTGGGAATATCACACGGGTTACCGCGATTTGCGAGACATGCGCGCATTTCTTGTTGGAGTCAAGTAAGCACGAGAATTTTGATAATAATTTCTTTTCGATTTACTATACCTTCGCAGTCCACACCTTGCGATCATGTCCGTTGTTGTTGTCGCTATCTTCGCGACTTGTATCGTTCTCCTTGCAGAGAATTGATTTCAGTCAGTCTCACGCCATAAGGCTCGTCCATTTACTTCGTAATAGCGTCGCGTCTAACCATCATGTATTGACCGTTGTATGATCTAGTCCATGTACCACCCTTTGCCTTGTGGCAAGATTGAATTGCTTTTGAGACACCGGCTTCACACCTAGGCGGAAAAATCAATATTCACCCCTTTTGCTTTATTTCGGCGGAAATGGACTGGTCATGGCACTTGGTGAACAACGTGCACCCTCACGTTGTCCAATCCCTTCGGCCGAACCTTCTTTTTTACGTTCTTAAGGCATACTTCATGTTACCTTGGTCTGACCGATACTATAAACAACATGATATCAATTTGCAGAATGTTATTGTTTGACATGGAGATGCAAGTGTCTGGCTCTGGATGTCTACATTCTGCACCTCGCTCTCTGCACAATCAAAACTGATCGTCGGACTTGGAGGACAACTTCTCGAGCCGATCGATTGAGCTAGGTTTAATTATCATCTTGTGTCCCAGTTATCCATACGTACGAAGTCATAGGGCGCACGTATCATGCTACATATAGCCACGTTGAGCTTATAGCGCTTGCCGTAAGACGTGTATCGGGATGCACGGGGGATCAAGTTTTCATTTTGGGACCTTGTGTGAAACTCGTCCCGATTTGATGGTTCGATCCAAAATTATTTATATGGACTGACTCGATGGTTTTCAGTCATTTATTTGCTCTCTTTCATTTCCCCCTTAGACTATCCGCCCGCATTCATCATTATGAAAATCACTCAAAAGATTGAGCAGTCTGCTAAAGAAGATAGAATATGGTGGTCCTTCGAATACTTTCCGCCCAGGACTGCTCAGGTATACGAATATCATTTTGAGCTATTGTCATTGTTCATCGCGTTCTACAGGGCCTCCAAAATCTTTTAGATCGTATAGAGCGCATGAGAGCTCTGGGTCCAGAATTTATAGATATTACATGGTGAGTCTTCGTAAAACGCAATGGGGTGGAACTAATAGTGCTCCATTTCAGGAATGCAGGTGGGAGGACGTCCGACTTGACTTCCGAGATGGTCAAGACGTGTCAAAGTTTGATTGGAATCGAAACATGTATGCACTTGACCTGCACCAAGATGCCAGAGGAAAAAGTAGACATTGCACTGCGGGTATGTGGTCGCGTGCATCCTTTTATCCAGTGTCTCAATCACGATGTCCCCAGGAGGCTAAACAGCACGGTTGCCGAAATGTCCTTGCCCTTAGAGGTGACCCTCCCGTGGGCAAGGAGGAGTGGGAAGCAGTAGAAGGCGGTTTTACGCATGGAATCGACCTTGTGCGACACATACGAAATCTCTATGGCGATTACTTCGATATTGCCGTTGCAGGATTTCCCCAGCACCAGCTACTCCCAAAGGAAGAACGCGACCTCGAAATGAAGTACCTCAAGGAAAAAGTCGACGCCGGTGTCAACTTCATCTTCACTCAGATGTTCTACGACGTTGAAATCTTTATCGACTGGGTAAAAGAAGTGCGTGCTGCTGGCATCACCATCCCCATCGTTCCTGGAATAGCACCAATTCAAACATGGAACGGATTCATGCGTGCGACCAGCCTAGCAAAGACTATCATCCCTCAGTCTTTCCTTGATGTCCTCGAGCCGCACAAAAATAACGACGAGCAGGTCAGGGCGCTTGGCACGAGGCTTGTTGCAGACATGTGTCGGAGGATATTGAACGCAAACCTCGGTATTCGTGGATTGCACTTTTACACTATGAATCTCGAAAAGGGTACGAAAATGCTTCTCGAAGAGCTCAATCTGGTCCCACGCGTTGAGACTATCAAACCCCTTCCCTGGCGGCAGGTAAGATACCCACTTGGTCTTTCCCTGTATCCTAATTACTTACTTAGTTCTGGCCCAGTCTCTCACTCCTAATAGGCGACAGGAGACCATTCGCCCAATTTTCTGGGCAAACAGGACCAAGTCTTATATATCTCGGACCGAGAATTGGGACGAGTATCCTAATGGTCGTTTTGGAGACGCGCGCAGTCCTGCTTATGGCGAACTCGACGGATATGGCGTCTGGATAAAGCAGACGGTATGTTGTATTCGTATCCTCGATTGCCTCAAGCTGATGTGCATCAACTTCGCTAGAAAGAGGATGCTATCAAGCTATGGGGCCACCCGCTTAAATTCTCCGATGTTGCAACACTCTTCTCGCGCTTCTGTACCCAGCAGCTATCTGCCCTTCCCTGGTCCGACCAAGCACCCGCCTGTGAAACAACAGTCATCTCAAAGCAGCTAGCAAAGATGAATGAGATGGGCTTCTTGACTATCAACTCTCAGCCGGCTGTGAACGGTGCGCGAAGTGACGACAAAATCTTCGGCTGGGGCCCCAGCAACGGTTATGTCTACCAGAAGGTGTGTCTCATTTATTCCTTGGGCACACAAGCTCTTAATTTCCATTCCCAGGCGTACCTGGAGTTCTTCGTTACCCCCGCTCTATTGGAACTTCTCCTCAAGTATATCGAGCGTGATAGTAATATCACATATTATGTCATTAACAGTCGTGGAGACCTGAAAACGAACACCCATTCGGATGGCCCCAACGCTGTGACATGGGGGGTGTTCCCTGGCAAGGAAATTGTCCAACCTACCATTGTCGAAGCTGTTAGTTTTATGGCTTGGAAAGTGCGTATGTTTTGACTTCTTTTGCATCAGTTAACTTATTTTTACCTTCAGGATGAGGCGTACGAGCTCGGACAGCAATGGGCCCAAATTTATGACCCAGATTCACCTTCTCGCAAGCTTATCTCTGAGCTTATGGAGTCATGTTCTCTTGTGAACGTTGTTCATAATGACTTCCAAGACCCCGAGGCCATCTTCAAGCCATTCTTCCTGGCCGGTGAGGAATACCGGGCCCAAAGTACATCCGAGCTCGTCAATGGTCACTAGATGTTGATTTTCTCCTTTTACATCCTCTCCTCTCACACTTCTGTACATTCCGCAATTGTTTGGTAGAACTGCATCTCGGGGTTCAACCCCCCGTTGTCTTTGTATTCCCTGGATATTTCACTTACATACCACACCGTATTACTTACATCCACGCCCTTAGGTTACATTATAGTCACCTGCATCAACTGCATCATACAATACACCTAATGGTATTCCTGGTCGTTCTCCGACATGAGAAGTCGATATTATCGGGGAAATTTTGTACGAAATACGTGTACCGAGTGTGAATTTAGTGTAGCAGTGGAAGTAAACATCAGCGGTTCATACGAGATCCGAGAAGAAGAAGTCCGTATTGGTTGGGGGTGGTCCCGCAACGAGGCCACTAGGTATCTCCACCTTCTCTCCCGAAAGATCTAAAGGGTGGAGGGCGATGGGTAATATACTCCACGAATAAGAGAATACGTACCCAGAAGTTTGATCTTTAGCCCAATTTCCGTCAGTGCGTGAACGAAACCTGCCGTTTCCTTGGAGGAAACATGTCCGCTATCCCTACGCAACATATTCAATCCGTCAGTCCAGTCTGCCCACCGCGACTGATCTGAGGCTATCTGATCTGCTAGTGAGCCTTCGTGCGCACTGAGCAAAGAGAAAGATAGAGGTGACGGAATGAGCGGCGATGTCGCGAGGTCGTTCTGTACATTGGGTGGAGGGCAACATGTGCCCGTCGCAATCTCGCTGATCATAGACACATCAATCCGTTCTGGCAGATCTTCAAGCCCGCTGCGTACAGGGAATTTGATAGCAGAGTCAACGTAATGAATGTATTTCATCGCATTATCCTGAAAAGCCAGGTATCAGTTGATGAAAAGGTCAGGTAGCCCCGAACCATACCAGCCGCATGAACCGCCAAGGGCGAGTGGGCCGGCGCACTGGTTCACGAGGAGATGATTGTGGCAAGGCATTGATAAACCATGCGCCCTGAAGCAAACATTGTATCCTCTGTTGACGAACAAATTCGTATGATTCCTTGTATAACTTGGCGCGCAAGTTCCTAAGTTTGTTCTTAAGGTCAGTTACTTGGAGACAAGGTGAAAAGTTAAGAACACTGACCGTACAGGTACCTTGCTCAGAAGATCATCTTCCAATTCTAATTCCTCCATCTGGCGATCCCTTACAGCGCGATATTCGCAGTGGTTAAAGTCATGCTCGACCTCATGCCATGGGCGAACATTCTCGCTCCGAAGCGCAACCTTCAGTCTGAATAGCGGCTTAGTGATTTCATGTGAAGTATTGAGAATTCCATGTCGATACGTACTGACTGCGTACTAGAGCAGCAACGCGTGTAAAATCACCGAAAGCTGCACCACTTTCGGTCCACATACGCAGGAAGAAATGGGTTGCCAGAGAATGCACTTTATAGAAGTCGAGGAAGAATGGTTGGAATGTCGTCGATGTTGAATCTAGAAACGAGGTTATAATCACTGTAAAATACACCATGTTCAGGAATGAAACTTGCATCCTGGTGCAAATATCGCCCAATGTTCGGACAAAAGTTCTACTACTTCATTTGAAGCCTTCGCGATCGGGCATCTTCGCTCGGGGGCTCGGCTCAGTTGTTCTAGAACAAGCTAACATATCATGAGCACGAAACATTGCCACACGTAGCCTTTTGATCCATACTTTTGAAAAATCTTGGTCATTCTCCACGAACTTTTTCTAAAAGAGATGAACGTGTTAGATGAGTTTTCGGTTCATGTGAGATGATTATCATACCAAGCAGTCCAGTCCAAGCAATCCAACCTCACTGAACTCTTCCACCATGTCCTCGGAATTGAAGCCTAATTTGCGCCACTTGTACACATAACCTTGCTCGTCGATTTCCTTCTCCAGATCCGAGCATTTCCAGATATATTGCAAAGCAGCAGCATGAGAGGGATCAGAATCTGGGTCAACGAGGGTGGTCTTCTTTCGATAGGTCACACGAATGATGTTCGCTTGGAAGTCCAGAATACACGACGTCAAATCCTCCATGATGTGTAGAGACATTAGACGCTGGAATGTGGTTCTAAGATATTGGAATACCGCTCGAAACATTTGGCAACTTACAACTACCGCTTTTCGCACGTTCAATCTCTCTAACTCTCCCATGAATTCTTCCCATCGATTATCGCTTGCGTGTGACAGGAGCGAGTTAATGAGCATCATGCTAGGGGTGTTTAAATGTTAGTGATGGCCATTGGAAGGAAAGGAACCGGCGAACCTATATTGAGCCATCGCCGTGTCGGCGCTTCCAAGTCGATTCACGACAGTCTCTAAAAGTTTCTCTTCTTTTCTCATCTGTTCAAATACGACTTGGAATCCGTAACGATACACAGAGCCGGGTAAGACGGTAGGCGTGTTTCTGCTTGAACTAGCAAGCAAAGGACCAGGCGCGCTCGTGGGGTCAGCTTCGACCAGCTTCTTCAGGATGGCAGTTGCAGGTCGACAGACGTTGATAAGAGATGCAGGGGACGAGAGTATTTGGACAACTTTAAGGATGAAGTTGTCGTCGAGTGTTTCCCACCCATAGTCGAGTTCCATCAAGTTTTGCATCGCTGTTAATGCATACTAAAGAAAAGTGAGATGAGATGGCTCAGAGGCGCATCGGTAGAGCGAAACACACCGCCAATGTATTCCCATTAGACTCGTGGATTACGGAAACCAATTCGTTAAGTCCGTTATAAGTGATGAATTCTTGGGCAAATTGCTCCTCCTGTAAGATTGTTAGTTGATGGAATCATAAACGAAAGGAAGTGTGCTTACGCGAATAAATTTCTGGAGCGAGAATAAAGCTAATTTAAAGTTTTTATCATCCCTCAAAGTAAGCTTCTTGACAGTCTCCCTAGCCTCGCGAGATGGTGCATTGACGAGTCTGGGCACGGCAAGATAAGGCCCCTGGCAGTGTGGACAGGACCAACGGGACTCACTTGAGATTGACCTTCCCTTTGATTTTCTTCCTTAGGTTATCATTCGTGACCAGCTCATCATTCTCATCTCTCAATGCGAAGTGGGAGGGCGACTCCTTTTTTAAATTGATACATAGTTGCTTCACAACATCGTCCACTGTGAGTGTGGGATCGATCCTAGCACGGGCGGTCACGCCCTCAATGGTAGTGACGGTGTTGGTAGGAACCAATGCACCAGATCTAGTTTGCGATCCATTGCCGCCTGGCGAAAGCCTATTGTTCGACATGAGGTATTATGCTATGATACACACCGAGTGAGAATGAGAATGAGATTATATGGAGGAACAAGATTATAGAAGTACAGTGTTTGCTACGACGGTAGACACTCACAACGGATGGGAAGATGACGAAATTACACGCTTGGCCGTCCTGACAAGGAGAGGCAAGTAAGTTTTTTTTTCAAGGCATATAGAAAAAATATATCAGTAATGCGTGAAATGACATCCTATACACCGGGCTCTGTGAAAAGACGCGATGTTCCGACTGACGTGCAAATTATCTCGAAGTCATCCTCGAAGGACGTGTAGAAACATAAACTCACACTGATCAAGACGGTGAGAATGAGCTCCTGTGGAATAAATTGAATATTAGATTCCAGTGACCAAGATCCAAAGAGACGAATCAGAGAAGCGAGTTGGCATCCAAGGTTTGCTCAGACTGACGTGCAAATATGTCGAAGGGTCTTCATGTAAAGAAAAGAAAGAAGGCAAACACTCTTACCTGGAATCCGGAAATGATATCCTTCTTGTATAGAAGGCGAGGGAAACACAGAATGTGGCAAGTTACAAGCCAGAGCAAACCACTTGGTACACAGTGTACCAGGTCAGGAAACAGGAATTACAACTTTAAATGGGACATTACATAATCAAGTCCGTTATCTCCGAGCGTTGCGAACCTGGCCGGAGCCATGGACAATTTCAGTACTCAAGTACTCAGTGTTAATATTCGAACTTTCAACAGGTATACAAATCTTCCTTATTTAAAATTAAAAAATATTCTTTTCGCTTCTAGAATGGACATGTCATGCATTCCAGTTTATGCCATTTATAAGTAGGTATCTACTAACTAAACGGATAACTCGTACACGAACGCGACACCAATCTTCGCGAATTCAAGAGAATGCGCCCAAGAGAACCCATTGACACTCGTTGTGTCACTTGCAGAGTGAATGTTAGGGTTATCATTGCCGGTGACCGCTTCGTAGGGGAAGGAACTAGGCACTCCAATCTTGTACCAACTTGCATGGTCGGAGCAAGCATATCCACACTAATAACCTATTAGATCTGAGAAGAAATATGGGATGTTATTAGGCGTACAGGTTTGTCCATTGCCCATGGGATCCTGGAGTATGCAGTGATTAGGGACTTGAGGAATGTGTTCAAACCCTCATCGATATAATCTGCCTGGAGCGCCATAACCTCGGTTGTTCCAGGCTTAAAGCTGGCCTAATTTCAGAGCGAGAAATGAACTAAACGTAAGAGACTCTTACTAGCCAGACATATCCAATTCCATAAACGCCTTGACCTGAACACCAGAGCTCTTGTAACTGGTAGCGATGGCCTGAGAGCCAAGCAGGCCAGACTCTTCGCCTGAATACCAATGGAACTCGACAGGCGTAGATGGCTTGAAGCCAGCAGCGACGAGGACCCTCAAACCTTCGATGAGGTTTACAGTTCCGGTGCCATCATCATCGGCACCAGGGGCACGTCCATTGGTCGGATTGCTGAGATTGATGGAATCCATGTGAGCACCAACGATGGTTACAGGAGACGATGGGGATTTTCCCGCAATCTTAACGACGATGGAAGGTTGTCCCCAGCTGTGAGAGAAAAGGGACGCAGTGATATCGCTCCGACCACTCGTAATCTAGAGGATTAAGATAAGAACTTACACGACAATTGGAGAGAAAATAAGCTTACACTCTTGACGGTATCCAAGATCCAGTTGCTGGCCTGAGTACCGGTCGAAGACTTGTAGTAACGGTTATTGAAGGCCGTGAGGGCGCTGAGATAAGTTTGCATATTAGTGGTAGAAACAGTCTTCAGAATCGGAGCGAGTTCCGCCTGGTGGGAAGGAGCAGGGACTAAGGATTGATCATTGAGAATATTACAGGATCAGGCTAGTGAAGGAGGGGACTGACAGGTCGCAGCAATACTAACGAAATTATTCTTGGGCGGGAATTTTTGCTCCTGATCATAAACCTCTGTCACGTCGAACTAGAAATGGGGGTATTTAGGAATTTGCACTTGACACACGAGATATCGAACTCACAAACTTGATACCAGCTCGCATAAGTTCAAGCTTTTCGTCCTCCGTCTTCCACACGGGTTCGACATCCTCTGCCAAGCTCAGGAGACGCAAGCCCTCACCAGACTTGACGGCGATCTCGTCGGGGGAGATGATGGGCACTGCATGAGCTACCAACGCAACTGCAGCTAGGACTAAGTTGAATGTTGATTCGAACCTCATAGCAGTTATAGCGACACGAGCAAGTCGTAAAGCGACCAAGATGAAAGTTGACTGGCATTAAATACCATTTCAATCGCCTCCATTTGCCCGAAGCCGAGAAATCGCGGGGTAAGATCTGGTAGCACGCGGTCTAGGGGTGTAGAGCACAGGATACGAAATCACGTTTGATAGAATTTTGCGTTGCAAGAAGGGAAGAAGAAGGCGCGGAGCGCCTAAGCCAAGACAGAGATGGAACCCTGATGCGGTTAGTTGTCATACACTAGTAGGGAGGGAGATAAGACAGGGAGGTGAGAAGCGTATGAACCGGTCAGTCGCGTCCACGACCTTTATGGAACATTGGAAGTTTGTGCTTCAGACTGAGAATTGAGAAAGCAGCGTGATAAGCTGTCACATGCAGCCCGTTGATATCAATGATTATTGATTCTAGGTAACTATCAACGCACCTCATGCATCTTCATGCATGCACCACTCCGTTCGCAGCCACATGGGTAGGTTAGATCGCTAATAATGACCCGGCCTTGCTTATCTCTCGGCTTCTCAGGCAAATGTATACTTCAACTTTCAAGTTTCAAGATACTCAACTCCCTAATACCTTGGTTCGTGGTCGCTAATCCTATATCGGACTCGCCCCCAGAATATTTAACCACAACTATGCCGGCGCCAGTACCAGTGAAAGTTAGATGAAGAAATTTGAATCTTGAAATGACCCATGCTGCTCATCTTCTGGTTCTGCGTTGAACTATCCAGAGCTCTGCAGCCCTTCACCGTACACACCAATTCAAAAACGTGCGCTTATAGTCTTTTTATAACCACTCGCTATCTCATATCTTATAATTACAGATTACGACCCTCATGTCGCCCTAAATCTTCAACCATGAATCTTGGAGCTTGAAGCCTTCACTAAAATGCGCGAGTCAGTCCCCATCGATACTCGGATCGCTTTCCCATTACACGTCGCCACGTTTCAATCGTACCAGAGGGTCTAACACTATCCCGCTCTTTATTTTAATGAATCATGATCCCTTCCGGTATGACTACACAACTTTACTAAGGGAATTGAGATTCAACTGAATTGTTCAAGGATTAGCATTAGGTGAAGCGTGTAAGTACCATCTGAGCTCTTCTCAAGGTAGAACCAACTCGTCCAGTCAACCAATTATCAAAGGCGTCGAAGTGGGAGATCGAAATGAACGACGGATCAGGTCAGCACATTGTCAGCCTCTTCGTATAAATTAAGGCTCTTCTCAAAAAATATTTGTTTCTGGTCATCCTCCTGCCATGGCCTCAGATACTACCCGCAGCTCCTGGGCACATTCCAGCATGAATTCAAGCAGTTCAGCCGAGTCTTTTGATTTCATGGACATCTTGGATGATGACGAGTTCCAGTTGATGTCCCCTGCCGATATCGGAATCCTCTGGACAGTCGATCCCGACAGCGACGTACCTCCATTTCCTCAAAGACCCACGATTTCGACCATGTCTATACTATTTGATGGACGATGCATGTTATTTCCTAGAGGGCGAAGCAGGACGGGGTGTGAGGAATTCCATGTGCTGACTTCGATTGCAACTCCTCCCCGCGTGAAGAATCTACCATTGGCACCCGTTAACCTAGATTTATGGATTGTGAGTCTCCATTCCCCTTTCATAGACGAGCGCATCTCATCGTGGCCCTAGGATACCACCTCTATCAGAGAACCAGCCCCTAGACACCTCGCCTGGGCACCCTCACCAAGCAAAGAATACGGATGGCTGCCTTCTGGCTCCTGCTTCTCCCCTAGCGCGTTCAAGGCGAAGTACGAAAGCATTAGATTCAGTTCGCCCAAGTCTAGTCTACCACCCAAACTCGGATCCACTGGGCAGCGGAAATCAAGTACACACGGACTGAACCGCAAGGCACTAGTCTTCGAGCGCGAAATTACTCTCAATACGGATGGGAAAACCAAGCGATGGTCCCTCCAGGTGCCAGCCACGACTATGAATCCCGAAATGGTCGATATGATGCTCGAGTTGCAAGATCTCAACTCGTTCTTCAAAGATGGCCTCGATAACCGCGAAGACTTGGTCCCCTTCCGAAAGCAAGAAGAGAAGCTCGATCCTCCTTCTTTGGTGGTGTCCGACTCCCATCGTTCAATTCCTCTCTCTGTAGAATCTCGGGAGCGGCAAGAAACGCCTATTCCACTCGCTGCACGTCGAGGGAAACGCCCACTGCCTCCGCTGTCACTGAAGGCAAAGTCCAAGAAATTGGATCAATATCCAAGCATTCCCACCGCTTTTCTTGGCTCACCGTCAACTTACTCTCCGAAGTTTGAATACAATAGCTCCCAGTCTAATCTGCCTCTCGATTTTGGGGACATGATCTCGAGCCTCAGGTCACAATGCGATTTTTCTCAGAAAGCAGGCCCCCCAGATTTTGAGATCACTGTCGATTCTCCGGTATCAGCAATAAGTTTTGCGGCGCCATCCGACCACGAGCATAGCGACGAGGACGACTGGGCTTTTGCTGTCTCTTTTATCGATGAATTTGGAACCGAACTCAGTCCAGTACAGAGAGAAAGCGGCCAGAATTTAGACCCCAATGCCGGTGATGTGGACGCGAAAGATCTAGACATGGGACGCGGCCTCTGGAGTCACGCACACGCACCACCGTCAATTCCGATACCTCCTGCGCCGCTTGCTGCAACACCTGCTCAACCGTCTCCTCTGGGGTTGTTGACGCCCAATAGTGTGCGAGGGATCCTCAAGAGTTGCAAAAATGTGAGATTCGCGTCCTTGCCCGACAAACCCGATGTCACTGTCGAGGCTGCTCCCTGCATCCCACCGCCTGAAGTCGTCCCTGCTATCATTCTTCCACAAAGATCGTCGCGCCTCAGGCCTGTCTCACGATCATCAAAGCAGGACACAGAGAATACATCAATTGCTCCAGCTATCGTCGCTCCGCGCTCCTATGCGCCAACTGTCTCTTCCAAGAACAAAGCTAGGACCGTTCGGCCAGTATCAGTTGCTCGATCCTTTGGCACTCCGGGCGATCCATTTGTGGTAAAAAGGCCAGTCACAGGCCCAAATCGATCTCCACCGCGCCCGCCAACTCGACACAGCGCAGCTCCAGCTCCTCGCAAATCTACACCTGTATCCCTTGGCCGCCAGTCGTTCGGCCGGACACCAAAGACTCCCGGAGACGACGACATAGATAGTCCTTCACTCTCTCCCACTCGAGGCAAGGCAGGCTCTCGCTGGACTATGAATGATATGACTTTCAGGCGAGGGAGCACCTCTATCCAGCAAAACTCGGAAGTAACGCCGAAGAGTCGCATGCCGGTTCCTCTACGTAATATCTTGACGCGCTTCAAATGATATGTACTCTTGTACTTTCGATATCCTGTACCAATGAAGAATGTTTTTCCTGATAGCAACTGATTGTTACCGTAATTTCTTGAGACAAATATCGTCTCATACCATCAACGTTATCATTTCGTGTGAGGAGATTTGTCGAGCCTAGAGACAGGGAAGTAAGTTTTTATATACCTCCTATGCGCGCTATGTCTTCCTTTGCTCGTTGCTAAAATGGTAAACTGCGCCAGTATAAATTTACACATTCATATGCATAGTATACGAATAAGTCATGTCCTTACAGTAACTCATAAGGATATGGTAGTATACATAAGGTCAAAGGTTGGGTAGCATATTTCCCCGGTCTCAGTTGCGAGTCTCTACAATCCTTCATGATCATTGGTCGCGACGCTGGGCAGCAAACCCATATCTAAATTCTAGACCAGATGTTGGTATGATTGGGGCATGGCCGTGACGGCCGCGACCGCGACCACGAAGGATTGAATGCGGAAGTGGTCTATCTTCAGGTTCCAACTCGATGGTCACTGCATCTTCTTCGGTGTCAGGCTATGAGGATGCTCATTAACGGACGGTTTTCGATCCTCAAGATGAACAGATAATATTCACCTCCAAATCAATTACCAGAGCCCCTGTGTGCCAGCCAGCTGCTGCAATCGAAAAACAAAATCTCTCTTTGGGTGACTTGCGACCATGGTCAAACCTAACTTCTGTGGGTACCTCAACGCGCGGGGGTCGGCCCCATGAGCGTTCCAAAGCTACCGACCGACGTTCTTGGGAGTCAAATGCACCAGGTGTGCCCGGCGTGAGGGTAGCCGGATCTCCAAGCCCCAAAGCTCCAGCAGAGTAGTCACCCCAAGTCAGAACCTTTCCACCGGCTGTCAATGCGACACTGTGATAGTCGCCAAGGACCACGGAGATGATAGACTTGTTTTGCAGCTCGGGTATAACCTTTGGGTCTGAATCGACGTCGGTAGAGGTATCACCGATCAACACAACGGAACTCGACCCGGTCGAGTATACAATAAAATGGTTGAAATTGGCGGAAATCTAATATGGATACCATCAGCTATCGCCAAGTGTAGAGAAAGATTGTGTCGAACATGAGTAATCTTCATTGTCTGTGGGGAATCCAAATCGAGCTTACGGTACTCTATCTGGATCCTCTCAAATTCACTAAACGCCGGTAACTATTGGATAAATCAGTTAAATTTTTGTTGAAATCTTTCAGATGAATCTTACGTATTCCCAGCGTCCTTGAGAAGAGGTAGTCTCAGAGTCTAGGTTGCCGAACTTCAGTACATGCCCTTTGTTCGTCAACCCGATGAGATGACCATCTAGGCCAGCGATCTCAATAAGCTGGGTCGGTTTCTCGTCATCATCTCCATGTGTGTGGAGGTCAGGAAGGATCGGTAAGGAGGGCAAACGGACAGGATCTGCGGCTAGTTCCCATGTCACGCAAGGTATCGTATCATCATCAAGGGGTAATGCCTTCTTGTCGCCTTGTTCATCCATCTCGGTATTCACGCGCTCACTATGTGCGCCCATCGTTCCGGAGAATGGCCACCATACAAAGACGTCACCGGACCGAGTGAGCAGGCAGGAATAGGCCCATCCACACTCAACTTGTAGAGGTCTAGAGTCGGGATCTGTGAAGAAGCGGGACACTAGTTTAAAGGGACGCCCCCAGCTCGTGAACGTCCATACATGACCTTGCGAATCTAGAGATGAAGCATGCAGTCGGCCACAGCTGTTTCCGGATCACAAAAAAAGGTAAGCTTGTATGACCGTTGAATAGAGAGAGATATGGGCACCTTATGCTCCGTGTGGTAGTAGGCATTTTGAGTCTGAGCGGAGTTTTGGCAGCTCTGCCGGGGTCAGAAAATCCGTCGCTTCTCAGCGCCGGCGTAGTACCGTCTAGGGTGCCTGTGGGATAGCATTGTCAAGCCATCGATAGACAACCTCAAAGATTGTGAGCGAACCCCAAACGTAAATTTCGCCTCTGGAATCAAGTGCATGGAAGGACCTTTGAAAGCCGATGAGCTGAATACAGTAGGATGGGGAATATTCTGTTACATTCCACTGGCCACGAGGTTCACGATCCGGACGCCAGGGATTTGTAGTTGAGCTGGAAATGGTACGTCACTGAGGGTGGTTTTGGGAAACCTCGATAGGCCAAGTCTCCCGTTAGATCGTTCCCTGAAGAATTTTGAGACAGATTTTGAAGTAGAAATAGATGAATCTCAGTCACCCCCAGACATAGACTGTTGTTCGTTGATTAGATTATTCGTTCAAGCCGAGCTGACAATAGCTGAATGATCGAACCTCTCGGTTTGAACAACCCGCGATATATGAACTTCCAGCCACTTGTACGGGCAGTGCCTTTGCCGGAGAAGTTGAAGTCATCTCCGAGCCGGCGTCTCCAGAAAGTATCATCCGAGCAAACGGCTGCAAAGAACTTTGAGATCGCTGTCAGATGTGACCCGACGATGTCTACGGGACTGACGCACCTTATTCGTCGAAGCGAGATTTAGAATTTCGGGTATCTGCATAGATGGGAGGATGTTGTCCAAAAGGACTTCAAGCGGAATTTGTTCAACCAAAGATGACATAGCGGTTGGAGGATGAATGTGTTGCTAGATCCTGATTATTATGCCAGACGAGGGATTCTAAAGAAGGGAGTGACTCTAGTTCCTTCAAGGTGGTGCGATAGTGGTAGTGATGCTGCGCAGTTGCGGTCACAAAGGCATAGGCCAAGGCTACGGTAGCGAGACGTCATGAATGCGCCACACGTGATGTTCACTCAGCTGTCGGGTGACTCGACTGCTGTCGCGCGCAAGTCACGCAACATATCAACCTAGCACTCCATTTGTCATTCATTAACTGCCAGTATTCCAACGTGCCCGAACTTTGAAGATGAAACCCCTTCCTTTTCAACATGAAGGTCATAGTTGAAACGTTGACTGGTGGCTGGTTGTGAGACTTAATCTTCCTCGGTAGAGATTAGTTTTCAAGTTTCAACGTTCAACCCTAGGCCTTCAGAATATATAATGCCGACACTCGATGGTAGCTCGGATATTCATTAGGAGAAGTGGACCCCACCACAAGCAGTATTCCCTAGCTTGGCCTAAAGCTACCCAGAGCTTCGACTTTTTCAAGTATACCCTATGAGAGTAAAAGAACCTCAACAAGTTCGCGTTTGATGCCATTGACAGGGAGGAAATACATTCAATTTCGTCCAGGAGACCAGCTCACCCTACAAGATCATGCACATTGTTTCCATCAAAGTTTCCCAAGGACAAGAAGCCCTTTCACAGTCCCCCACACCGAGGGCTGCTTCGATGCTATATATCACTTGGCTTCACGACTACTTTCCAACAAGCGCACAAAGGGAAGGACTCGGGGGAGCGTACCGGTACTACTTACACGTAGCGACGGAAGCAGATCACAACTTGGCCCCCGCCCCGCAGCAGGTCCCAGGGCGTCTTTAACCTTTTTTCCTTTTTTCGTACCTCTTAGCCCGAGACGAGGTAAGGTCGCGTTCGTTCCTCCAGGTCCCTTGGCCTTGGTGCCGTGCCGTAAGTAACTCGCCGCTCCCCCTGCCCCCTGCCGTTCCTCTCGCGCCGAGTAGATTTTCAGGCACGCCTACGATTTCAAGTAAGGAAGCTTTTTTTACCTCTTTGCCAGCCCACTTCGCTTCCGCGTCGAGGTCCCAGGCCCCACTCACAACTCTCTTTCCTGTGCGGCTCGATCAAACGCGCTGACGCCACTTCGAACTCGTCCACTCTCCTCACAAGTAGCGCGGGGCGAGTGTGTCTGCCAACGCCTTGTCTTGTACTTGAGTAAATCCGCCCGCCGTGGTCATTCGCAGGGTCTGCTCCCCGACTCGGAGATCAGATCACGCGTACGCATTCCCTCAACAGGATAGATTGAATTGAACTTGCCTTTGGGAGTCTTTGGGGTGGCAGCTGAGATATCGGCAAGGCTGCTTATAGCTAGACCCGGGATGGATGCCTGGGATGGAATAAAGTGTACAAAACAGTGAGTGATTAGTAAGTCCAGACTCTGTGATACGCTTGTCTCATTACATTCCTGATATGTCGGGAGTTGGAAGAGCAGGGATGGAGAGGTATTAGTGCTCTGATAAGATCCTGCTGGCGCTATGAAATGAAACACCAGTTAATATGATCATTGGGGAACTGCTTATGGATGCACACATCGATCATCGCTCCTCCATCCGATACAAAGCATGTATGTACGTTATATCTGTTTTTACGGACTCCGTGTTTCATATTCCGTAAAGAAATACTCGCTGACAGCAAATACCGAGCGATAACAGACCGGAAATTCACTGCAGACGAACCTGCACATAATTTTAACGATACATGTGCTGCGAGGCTCGAGTTCTCTCGATTAAGCGGCCGCCCCCAGCGACCCTCTCGATCCCACTTACATAGATTAGCGAGCGCGGACCCGCTCTACCCAAGTCTACTGGACCTACGCACTGCATCAAGCTCCGTCTTTTTCGCCCATCTTCGGGCTATCAATATCTGCGCCACGAGACCAGCCAATCGAAACAGTGGAGAAGCGACGTCACGGTAAGAACGTTAACACGGAGGCCGACTGGCGCTGTGGCTCCCTCCTTCACACTTCCGGTTTCTCCTAAATCTCGATACACTGGCGCTTTTGTGGAGGTCATAGAGCAACATCGAACATCGAACATTCGTACCCCAAACGCGACGTGACACAATACAATATGCAGCAAGGTCAAGTGGACGCCGGGAAATCCACGGTTCGCATCGGCATGCGCGAAGTACCGATACCCTGCAGACACGATCGCGTTTGCTTTGACACTGACAGTCTGACAGTGGTGGACAGGATCAAGTCAGGTGCGCGTGTCGTTTTGTCTGTCCTGTTGTCAGTTGAGAAATTTGTGTGGGACCACACGACACCACGTTAGCCAACCATGTGTCGACGTCGCAATCCTGGAGAGACCCTAATTAGTGAAATGTGCGTGCATACGGAGGCTCCGCGGACTCCGGAGCGCGGGGAATATCGAGCCTGCTGCCTCCCTCAACCGTCCAGACTCCAAATCTCATTCAAGATTCAAAACGCGTCCGGCATCTAGCCTCCGGAACACATACTTACATATGCATCTAGCCAATGCCATCATCTCATTTATCTCATAACCACATCCATGATCACCATCCCCCGCGCCCCATGACCGCGCCCAGGTTACGGGTACGTGTATTGGTATTGCGTCTTTAATGGTATGCATGGACGCCCGCCGGAGTCACCAAGATTCAATAGATAAATTGGTATTTGATAATTGATAATGTGCATTGAATGGATGATGGAAGCAGACGCGTGCCGCACGTGTGCACTCACACACAGTACGTGCGTGCGACGTGCATGCGTGCGCAGGCCAAGCTGAAAGTAATGAAGGAGACTGAGGAAGTCATCTACTTACTAGTTGAGTTGGGAGGACTTGTAGTTAAGTAACTAAGAGGCTATCGACTGATGGTAAGAGGAAGAAACTCTGTTCTCTC
>JABCKI010005843.1:0-34522 GCA_018282025.1 Sphagnurus paluster
AAAGGTAAAGTATAGTAATATAAAGTAAAGAAAAATAGTATGGAAGGAATACTACAGTACTAAGTACTGTATAAAGTGAAAAAGAAAATAATAGGCTGTCCTAGGTGCGATTCCATAACATTATGAAAGCGTAGAAAAGCTCTCCAAAAGCTCAGGAGTCTCTCATGAAGCCTCACCATCTCCAGGATTGTTGGGTCTAGAAGCACAATTTCTAACCCTCCCTCTGAACAACACCAGCTAGCTTTGTCACAAGCTAGCCACTTATACTGCTCTTCCATTTGACCCTTTAATGAAGTTGCTTGTGAATTCTTTTGTGATCTCTGTTCACAGAAATCATTTCAAGGCTAGTGTCACCTTCAAGTGAGCCCACAACTGTCTATCAGGTCTTAGTGTATTATGGTGCCACTGTCAGAAAATTTGTTTTCTCTATAGCCGGCCTCTGAGTCACCTGACCCTGGCAGTATTATAGATAAAGTACTCTTATTGTAGTCAAGCCGTGATAGATAAATGCCTCTGCATTACAGTCTCCATTTTATTGATAAAATCCTTGTAGTTTCATGTGAGCACTGAGGCTGGTGTGATCAGGTGCACCTTCCTACATTGGACCAGGTCATTGTTGACATCCTGTTTAGGAACCCTCCACCAGGGATGCTTCTTTCAGTTGCTACGACATTCCTAAAATGGATTATCTTCATGAAATGTATTCTGTTATAATACTGGTGCTAATAGTAATACAGTTAGCCTGTCACACTTGGCAATGTCTACATTGCTCCTGCCGCCCACGAAGCCCAGTCTGCCGCACCCGTCATACCACCCACCACCTGTTGTGCATCCTGTCTACTGCGTTCACACCCCTCACCTGCTGTCTTTTGTGCCATTGCACACGCATACAGCCCCTGTCCACCATGCCCCATATCTGCAGCAACCACTGTCATCAGGAGCGGGTACCTCCCACTGTTATCTGCAGTGCGCACCTGCTGCCATCTGTTGTGTACCTTCCACCATGGGCTGGTGCATCAAATCTGGTGTGTTGAATAGCTGAGGGATGGAGGCGCCTGCTATCGGGGCTGCCATTTGGGGGCATGATGTGTGGGTGCTTGGCGGGGTGGGTGCAGGTCAGTGGGGAGGCGTTGAAGCAGTACTTGGCTCAATCCCAGGTTGGCCCGGCATAGTTAGCACCTATAAAAAACTGAAAATCTTTGAAATGTTGATAAACAATTGAGAAAAGAATCATACCACTTGGCCCACATTATGTGATGTGAGACGTGTTAATGGGTACAACCATTATCATCTCTCCTGTTGCTTCAGAGAGAGAGGTGAAGAGTGTCGCATTGAAACGGTTTGAATTAAACATGTACACAACAGGGACAAATATTCTACCGACTTGTAAAACACTTGTTCCAGGCTCTAGCACATGCACTATTGAACTAGAAATATATAAATTAATGTAACTGAATGATTATGATGTGAAATGAAAAAAAAAAAAAAAAAAAAAAAAAGTAAGGCTGTAGAGAGCCAGGAGAATAAAAGTCAGACAAAAGTTGAAAAGGTCAGACAACACCATTAGAGCATCTCATCTGATGCATTGGCTATACTTGCCAATTAATGAACAACCTTCGAATAGATGCCCTCTCAGTAGCTGCTTTATTTATTATATCACATTTTTACAGGGCTAAACGATATTTCTTCAGCCCTTTCCCATCTTGCAGCTCATTCACAGTATATAGATTATTGTATAGAATAAGTACAGTTTGTAAGATAGTCAGCCGCAATCAGATTTTTGAAATACATTTTGTTGTTCTTGTACCATGTGTATTTCAAGCCTAACAAAAGCATGTATGCTGCAGCATGTAAGACCGTAGACCTTTGACTGATGGTGAGAAGCAACAGCTCGCGCTATGTATTTAATGCAAAATTCATCCCAAACAGAATCTATTCCTGGATGATACCAAAAATAGAAAGGTACCGACATGACGACATTGATGTGATTGCAGATTTGATTGTGCCCAGATCTGATCAAATGCGCCAGCGACCCCGCCCCGCGCTCGCGCAGCGGACTGGCTCCGGCAAGACCCGAGCGGAGGTAAAAAAACATGTGACACTACAAGAAGAGGTGTTTATCTATCAGCGTCGGATGGCTCTGTAACTAGAGGCATTTAATCAATCAAACTGACTGTATGGCCTGTCTGAGTCGAGACTCCTGGTGTAAAATAGTGCGTATTCGGTAGCCGCTATTACTTAAAGCCGAATAACCTCTTGTAAAAGTCCAATTCCAATGCACAATTTTAAGCCGAGGTCAAAACCAGGCTACGCAATACGAACCAATTGTAATCAGAGGCATATGGTTATCTACGTAGAGTTATGCATTTCGCCCTCAGAAATGGTATAATCTCTAGTACTGGTCAACTGAAGAACCGAGGTAAAGTTCGTAAGGCTTGTCATCCTCTGTCCCAGATCTGACATCTCCACAGCGTCATGCTGCGTTTTAGCACTGGCTCGAACGTGCAATATGATTCTTGCGGACAGAATGCTGTGCATAACACGTTGAAACGTGATTGTAAGGTCAAGGTATTCTACCTGGGATAACAAGTTGGTAAAAGAACGGCAATTGGAGGATTTCGAGAATAGACACACCGGGCCTGCGGCTAAAACTACGACGTTGAACAAAGAAATAACTATCGAAGGATGAGTTGTGCATTGTGGAATGTAATTTTTTACGGTTTTGCTTACCGAAGATGTAGATGAAATAGAAAATGCCGTCTCGATATAGCGTATAGACGAGACGATTTCGGGCGTTTCGATACCTCTTTATACCGATCCAGACGGTCAAAATCACAACCACTATAAAATGATTAGAAGAAATGTGGACGACGTCACAATTGAATGGCTGACTAGTTTCAAACACCATTAAAAGTGCGAAATCCGCAAAAACAATGCGAGGGCTCGAATTAGGTTTGAGATAGCAGCCAATGATAGCAGGCAATGGGGATTCGACATCTGTATTCAGGGGCTCTGTCAGCCCCCGTGAGTCCTGCAACCGTAACCAGCCCACTTACATGTTAGCGAGCGGAAGAAGAAGAATAAAATAAATCCGCCTGCTATGCCTATAACCTGAGAGTTTGTCATAGGTTGGAGTAACTCTAGAGAACTACATTTGTCTTCCTCCACGTACAAGGAACGAGCCAACCAGGGTCTTTAAAATCCTTGGATCGCCTCCCCAGAGAGCGTAGGTGCGGAGTATCATTATGACTACGCAGCTTTGTCTTAGTCATTGGAATGGACACATCAAAGCTGGACACGAACCTTGCGCAGCAGTTATCCCAAACGCCAACGAGCCTGGATGAGCGTCAGCGGAGGACCTTTTTTAGAGAAGAATCTGGACATACATGTACGTACAACATGCATACGATAGCATATCTAAAAAGCCGACGAACAGGTATAGCTTGAATAGCAGATTGTCCCTCAGACATACCGAAGGTGAAGCGTTGGTAGCCAGGGCATCTGCAGTCATTAGCGACCTTGCAGGGGTATAATGCAATATAGAACTACACTCACAGTAAATAACGATGGGGACATCAAAGAAGGCAGTGTATCGCGCAAAGAGGAACAAGACTTTCCCCGTATCCCAGTTCAATTTCCATACAAGTTCTACCTAATGATTTCTTATGAAGTCGTCATTAAAGGCGAGTGGTAGAGACATACCTCGAGAGATAATTTGTCCAAGTATTCGAAAACCTCCGTTGGACACAGGGTAACATGAATATACGGTTACTAGAAATGGATAATCAGACGTACCAGAATTGTAGCACTGGCAACTGTTGGTGCATAGTATTCGTCAGACGGTGGCTACAGGGCAGACATGTGCTTTCACCATTCATATACTGTGGATGAAGGGCGATGAAAAAATTTCCAGGGAATAGACATGAATGAATTACCGTTACAGTCTTCAGAAGTGACACTGATGCAGCAAGCGTAGTGGGCACCATGAGTAAAGGTTTGGGCTACCAGGCGCGAGGCACTCCTAGGGAGACGCTGAAGAACCGGCCGCCGCTCCTCGTTGTTGGAAGGTCAGGGCCCTGCGACCTATTCAAGCTTTCAGGGATGGGTGCGTAGTGTGAATCGGTAGGTCCTGTTCTTGAAGATTTCTATGAGACTAGCGGATGTCGTCTTGTCGGCGCCCCGTCTTCTCTCCATCGGCTATTCTACTCAATATTTTCGCTCGAATTGCAAGTAGGAATAACTAAAGTGTCGCGTTCTTGCTGGTCCGGGTGAAAAGTCGCGATTGCGACAAATCCGAGTTGGAATATATGGGCGCAACAGGTTGGTTAGAAAGGGAAGGTTGGGCGGCGATCAGCGAACGCGTTATCATGGCGTGATTGACAAGTTCAAGTTCCGCAGGCATCCAGATGTGTATGGGAAGATGCATGACCGCACTGCTACTGAGGGTCGTGCCAGGGCAAGTTACAGCTGCAATTTTTGGAGCCAGGGTACTTACTGTAGATTCAAACGCAGGACGCGCAAAACAAGGAACTCAAATCTATGGGTGTGGAGGCGTTACGATAAGAGACGGCTCATCAGGGACCCATCTTATGGAGGGTACGGTTAGGGATTTGGCAGTGACAGCGAGGGCGTGTACAACTATTTTGACTTCGGGAAGCATTTCCCTGAGGCTATCAGCTGGACTGTATGTACGTCATCCTGTCCCAGCATCTTTAACATTAAATAAACACGCTAGTTTTACCTTGAGCACAACGTTCTTCGTCTATCCGGAAACCAGGCCAGACAGAAGGCAGCACAAGACCTCGCCCAGAACCTCGTCTATCCGAAGGTCGAAGACTTAAGGCCCACGCATCCTCACTGTACACATACCAGGGAGGCATTCAAGACGCCGCCATGGTACGTGCAAAGCGAAGGCTTGATCAAGGAATATGCGCCGTAAAGGTTGCGCATTCTGCTCGAGCATGCCTACCATTAGTGCTACTTACGGGCTCGACATGGAAAGTCAAATCCAAGGTGCTGGCAGCGCTGCTGAAGGATGGGCGCGTCGAGAAGGTGTATGCGCAAGCAGTGCTATCCACAGCACTTCCTTCCCATTCTGCTTCTGTGCTGTGACCACCGCTACTAACGTTGCGAACGGTACAATACTAATATTATGCTTTTAAGTAACCAAACCTAATCAACGCCCTTCTCTCCTCTCCCCGTCACTCGGCTGTTCTAGCACCCCTTCCCAGAAGCAGTTGGTGCTCCTGCGCCGTCGGCGATGGCACTACCTCGTCCATGTCCGTCTCAAACTCCGGATGCCGTATGATGTAGCCTACCAGGCTGCATAGTTCCTGCATAGCAAATCCTCCAAGTCTAGTTACTTCGGGAACAATACTAACAAACTTGAATATGTATATCCACTTTCTTCTATAGCAGAAATCCGCAGCAACGTGATCATCTCATAGGACTCATTGTGAGTCGGGTACAATTGAGTTCCTTGTATCATACAATTACGCATATCCTGTCATCGCTATTAGAATAAGCATTGCCGGTATTTAAACGCTTCACTCCTGATACATAACTTTGATATCAGTCAAGATTGAAAGTACCAGATTGAACAAAATACCAACCAACTGTACTCAGGGATGTCCGAAGTGCTTTCTGTTCTGCTAGGCGTGTATTTCGCCCTCAGAAATGATACACTCTCTATTGGTCAACTCCATAACGGAGGTGAAGATAACAAGGCTGGTCATCCTCTGTCCCAGATCTGTTGTATCTGTATAATGATGAGTTCCCGCACTGGCTCGAACGTGCAATATGATTCGTGTCGCCAGAATACTGTGCATAAGACGCTGAAACGTGACTGCGAGGTCTATGCATTGTGGCTGGAATGAGTCAGTAAAAGTACGAAAATTAAAGCACATTGAGGATAGAGACACACCGGGCCTGCTACAATAACGGCCATGCTACACGCGGAAATAACTATTGAAAGGTGAGTTTGGCACTGGGAAATGTGATTTTGATGGTTTTACTTACTGAAGATGTAGATAAAATAGAAAATACCGTCTCGGTGGAGCGTGTAGACGAGACGATTGTGTGAGTGCCGATACCGCTTTATGCGAATCCAGATGGTGAGGGTCAATATCACTGTTAATTTATAAGAAAAGACTTGGACGATGTTACAAATAGGTAACTGACTAGTTTCGTATAGCATTACAAGTGCGTAATCCCCAAAAACAATCCGGGAGCCAGCAGACTTGAGGTAGCAGCCAATGATGGCAGGCGATGGGGAGTCGATATCTGCATCCAGGGGTACAATTAGCATCTTGAATTCTGCAACGATAACCAGCCTCCTTACATGTCAGGGAGCGCAAGAATAAAGCTAAAATGAATGAACTTGGTATAAGACAAGCCTAAAAGGTACCTTGGTCGCAGTGACTTTTGAAGAATCGTATTCCACTACTCACAACGAATGAGCCAACCAGAGCAACTAAAATCCTCTGATCACCTCCCCAGAGAGCATAGGTGCGGAGTATCATGACGACTACACAATTTCCTCAGATTAATTGAAACGAATGGCATTTCAGAACGAGGAGACAGACTTTCAGCGACTCCTATCCCAAACACCAATGAACCTGGATTAGTGTCAGCCAAGGAGCTTTTTTTTTTGAGAAGACCCTGGAAGTACATAACCGTACAACATGCATGCGATAGCACATCTAAAAATTCGATGAGCAAATACTACTGGAACTACAGATCTTCCGTTGAACATACCGTGGGCGAAATATTAGTAGCCAAAGCATCTGCGCAGTGATTAGAGAGCTGGGAGGGGTATAATGCAATAGAGAACTGTGCCCACAGTATGTAACAATTGGGACATCAAAGAAGGCCGTATACCGCGCGAGGAGGAACAAGACCTTCCCCATATCCCAGTTCAATTTCCATACAAGTTCCACCTAGTGTTTTCCGACGAAGCCATCATGAAAGGTGAGTGGTAGAAACGGACCTCGAGCGAAAATTTGTCCAAGCATTCGATAACCTCCGTTGGGCACAAAGCACCATCAATACACAGTTAATGGAAAAGCGTGGCCAGATGTACCAGGATTGTACCAATGGCCACTGTGGTTGGGTGCGGTATCCGTCAGACAGTGGGTAAAGGGAAATGCGGATGCGATTTTACCATGCATGTACTGTTGATGGCGCGCGATGAAAAAATTTCAATGAATAGACATATAGAGTGACCTTCCTTGACAGTTTTCGTCAGCGAAACCATTGCACCAAGCGTAGTAGCGTCCATGAGTAAAGTTAATGAGGCTGCATCAACGTTTTGAAAGTCCACAGTTCTCTATTGGAGAGTCAAGCCTCATCGCCAGTTGGGGTAAGTGCGGCTCGGTCGCTCTCAGGGAAGGATACCGAGTGGGAAAACACCAAATCTTGCTGAAAAGTGAGGGGCATCGTGTTCTCAGCGCTTAAACTCTTTCAGGTCTCGCTCAAGTCTTGCTAGCAGGTGTGGCTCTAGTGTTGAAGCGATTACGTAGTGTTGAATCCCCTGCAGACGCTACTGTAGAGATTTGTGGGCGCGGTGCGCTAGCGCTCGCAGCGGTTTGATGTACATGGTGGTCGCGTTGATAGGGCCGAAAGTTACGTCTCAAGGTGCGTAATGACTGATCATCAATGGCTGTTGGTTCCTGAAATTTCAAGGGGCCTCGACAACCTTGCTTCCGAGGCTAAAATGAGACAAGTAATTATTTAGAAAGGGCGAGACGTCTCCCTGGGCCGCAATGTTCCCGCAGAAACACGGCAATTATGTTGTGCCCCTGCGTGATTCTGTGTAAAAATGAGATGTGAGTAAAAGTGGCAAGTGGAAAGGTAGGGGCGAGTCGTAAACCATGGAACATGAACGCGTCACTTTATCCTGGTGCGCCAAGTTCATGAAAACGACCATTAGCAGCGAGATGACAGTCTGCGTCCGCGTACTGGACTATGGGAGGTTCACGAGGGCCGTGCCAGGGAAAGTTAAAGCTGCGATTTGTAGAGCCAGGGTATTTATACATAACGGTCAAGTTCAAGTTTGAGTTTTACATGTGCTTCCAATTCTCGGCCGAGCATGGTGGGGGTACATGTTCTGGTCGGTGGTATCTGCAGTGCCGTGGTAGGAGGGTTACATGGGTACAAGGGTGGTGTGGAACTGCGGCCCGGACCACACGCAGAAATCTTTCAAGTTCCAGGTGTGCTTGTGGATACCGCGTCGTCGGTGGAGGGTGCGGACGGCGCTGTGGAGTGGGAAGTATCAGTATGCGCTAGCCTTGTTATCGGGCGGTCTGAAGAAAGACCAAAAGAAATATAGTGAGTTCTATGGTTTGGAGCTGACATGATATAGTTCAACCTTCAAGTTATGCTGGTGAGTTCGTTGCTGGCGCTGCTGGTGTTGACTGAAGAAATCTACGGAAGCAAATTTCTTGGTTATTATCTATCCACTGCCACGCGTCCGCAAAGGTTTGATGACATAAGAGAGGACTTAAAGATTTGTACAGCGTGTGGGCGCTGAGAGCCGGAAAATTCAAGAAATATGACGGGTGACGGGACTTACATCTGGTAGATGAAGGTCAGATAACTTCAGTCATTGTAATATTTTGACTATTCGTTCAGCTGAGGAAAAAACGACAGTCGTACGAAGCGGAAACATTTCACGAGGCTCGGGTCAATGCGGTGGTAGTACTTTTAATTTACGTGGGTTTGCACCTTCAAATCCACATCCGTCGAAAAACGATAGTGCTGTTTGCAACTGCAACTTCCAGTTCCACTCCAGAGTTCAATTCCGGTGCCAGACACAGACATAGGTAGGAGCCTGAGGCTGTATGAATTCGGTTCGGCTGCGGCAGAAAACGGTAGCGTGGATGTGGACGACAATGTGGGGAGGTTCGCAAGGTTTAGGAAGCTGAGTGCATTGGATAGGATTAGGCCTCGTTGTGGTGCTTAACATGGCAGTTCGGGCTGTACTAGGCGAACTGGGGTACGATGGAATTTCGTTGAGGTATTGTAGTGTTGTCAATTTCTCGAAGGGTTCAATCTGAGTTGAGTCTCGTGGCGCAAAATAATGCATATTCTGTGATCACTGTTGCTTACTTTAGGATAACCTGATAACCTTTTGAAAATATTTAAAAAGCCCAACCCTAATACATAATTTCAAGCTGACGTTGAAACCAGGCTTCGTGATACAACCCAATTGGAATGAGAGGAGTGTCTGAAGCTCTGTCTATCCTGCGAAGGATTATGGATTTCACCCTCGGAAATAGTATGGTCTGGGTGGGTTGAATCCATAACTGTGGTGAAGTTCGCAAGGCTGGATGTCCTCTGGTCCAGATCTGCCGTCTCTCCATGACGTCGAGTTCTAGTACTGGCGCGAGCGTGCAATATGATTCGTGCCGCCAGAACACTGTGCATAACTCGTTGAAACATGGTCATGAGGTCAACATATTGCAGCTGGGATGTGAGGTCAGTAAAAGAAAGACAATTGGAGCAGTCCAAAAATAGATACACACTGGGCCTGCAGCCAAAATGACGACGTTACATATAGCAATAACTATTCGTAGATAAGTCCTACATTGTGGAGTGGGATTTTTGTGTCTTTACTTACTGAAGATGTAGATAAAATAGAAAATTCCGTCTCGATAGAGTGTAAGGAAGAGACGACTTCGGGAGTGTCGAAACCTCTTTATACCGGCCCAGATAGTCAGGGTCACTATCACTATAATATGGTTAGGATGAATGTGCACCACGTCAAACATAGATAACTGACTAGTTTCAAATAGCATTAAAAGTGAGAAATTGATAAGAACAAGGTGGGCGCTGGTAGCAGACTTCAGATAACAGCCAATAATAGCAGGAAATGGGGAGTCAATATCTGTATTCAGGCCATCTATCAGTCGCCTTGACTCCTGCAACAATAACCAGTCCACTTACATCTCAGCGAGCGCAAGAAGAAGACCAAAGTAAATGTGCCTGCTGTGGCCATCGCCTAAAATTTGACATTGGTTGAAACAACTTTTCAACTGTTTTCCATCACTTACAAAGAATGAGGGAAATAGAGTGACCAAAATCCTTTGATTACTTCCCCAAAGAGCATAGGTGCGTAGTATCATTATAACTACACGGTCTCATCTGAGAAATTGAAATGAAATGCATTTCAGTCTGACACGGACCTTGCGCAACTCCTACCCCCAATGCCAATGAACCTGGATCAGCATTAGTTGAGGACCTTTTTTTGGAGAAGAACATGGACGTACATAATTGCACAATGTACATGCGATAGCACATCTGACAATTTGACGATTAAGCATTGCTGGAATCATAGATCATTTTTCAAACATACCATAGGCGAAATGTTGGAGGTCAGGGCATCTGCGCAGTGATTAGAGAGCTTGGAGGGGTATAATGCAACAGAGAAATGGGCCCACAGTATGTAACGATGGGCACGTCGAAGAAGGCCGGGTACCGCGCGAGGAGGAACAAGATTTTCGAAAGATCCCAGTTCGATTTCCATATAAACTCTACCTGAAAATATCCTATGAATTCATTGTGAAAGGTGAGTGGTGGGGACGCACCTCGAGAGAAAATGTGTGCAAGTAATCGAAAACCTCAGTTGGGCGCAGGGCAACCATCAATACCCGGTTAATAGATACGACAGGATAGCTAGACACACTAGGATTGTACCACTTGCAACTGTTGGTGCGCATAGTATTCGTCAGACAGTGTGTACAGGATAGTGTAGATGTGATTTTACCCTGCATATACTGTTCATTGACTGGTGATGAACACTTCTTCAGGGAATAGACATGAATGACTTGCCGTCACAGTTTTCAGAAGTAAAATCGATGCAGCAAGCGTAGCGGGAACCATAAGTGAAGACCAGATGCTGAGGAGGCTCCCTCAACGTTTCGCACCTGATCCAGTTTCAACCACAGCTCGTTGGAGAATCAGGGGACTAAGGGCCCAGTGGGGATGTTGCCCATTCAGGCTATCACTGTCAGGGATGGATACCGAGTGTGAAAACACTACATCCCGTTAAGAACCCGATCTCGACGCTCGGCCTCTTCTCGCCATCCGATAATGCATTCCCCATTATTTCCGCTCGGCCGGTTTTTCCATGCGAAGCTAACTGTAAGGAGAAATATCTAGACTCTTCACTATTTGTTCTTTCCACTGCGGGGTTCTATATGAGAATAAAATGAGATTAAGATTGGCAAGTAGAAAGGGCAAGGTGAATTACATACATTCAAGATGAAACGCAGGAGGCGCCGCCCCGCACAAGCTGAGCTTCAATCTAACCGCGTGGCGGCGTCGCATCAGCGCTGTATACTAGATCCCAAGTAAGTCACATACGGAGCGCGTGCGAACTTGAAGAGGCGCCGTTTCCATCAAGGCCGCAAATCGAAAATTGATGGAGTGTTTGCATACTCCCTTTACACCCTGCAACTCATTGGGTTCAGTTAACGCCTTAAGGCGTAAGAGAAAAATCACTCACGTATCAACCATTTTATAGCCCCAGCACCTACAGCCCTCCTTCAAGTTCATCGTCCGCACAAGCGTGCGAGCTACGGCGTATACAGTCACCGTCAGTGCGGTACCCTGGCTCACAGTGTAAACACGTTAGCCCTCATCTTTGTCCGTGCATTTTGACTAGGCGTCATGTGACAGTCGCGTCGTGCCAGGGTCCATGTAAGTGAATTTGTTACACACCTCAAGTTTGGCAGACCAACCTCTAGGATAGCCCATATTCTACGACCTAATCGCACTGGTAAATAAGGAGAACTTGTAGCCTTCATGGAACTGGCCGATACGATTTTTTACGAAGCCATTTCGACTGAGCTGATCGTCGCTGGTCTTGCGGTGTATGATATGATCTCGATTAGTCCTCACTCTCTAACTTAATCTCTCTCAAACTAGCCATTTCCAATCTCTCCCCGCAACTCGCCTGTAGCCGTCGTCAGCCTACTGGAGGAAACATATCATGCCACCGACTCATCACCACCAACACAACTCTCGAACCACTCATCGACGCCGCCAAGGCCCAAATCGCGGGACCTCTTTGGGAGAAGGAGAAGCCCTTCAGATCGAGGAGATCCCCTCTCTCGCAGCCGTATTCCTCGACCTAGCGCATGTAACCGCTGAACATCCTTTCGAGCCATATCCCAAAACCGCGTGCGTATATTTGCACTCCTCCGGAAGGACGGGCTTTCCCAAGGCCATCGCCCAAACACACCTTGCCTGGACAGAGTGGGCCCGAGCGCGTATGTCGCATCATTCATATCGGGGCATAAGCTTGTTATCGTCCCGTCTCTCCTGATCGTCTGGGTTACCTCTCCCGAGGCTATCGCGTTCCTCAAGACCCTCAAGCTCCTTGTAAGTCGTCAGTACAAAAAGAAATGCCGCATAGCTGACCCGGCTAGAAATAGGCATACTCTGGAGGCAGCGTGACGCCGAAAATAGGCGATCGTCTGGTTGAGGCAGGCGTGCCATTGTACCCACTTATGGTGGCACAGAGTTCGGTGCTCGAGCAGGAGGTATAACCAGGTTACCGGACTGAACACGAGACGAACCGATTGGAATCAGGGGAATATTCGAAGCTCTTTCTATCCTACGTAGGATTAGATCTCGCCCACAGAAATGGGATAATCTCTATCGGTCAACTCAATAATTGTCGTGAAGTTCACAAGGCTAGTGATTCTCTGTTCGGGACCCGTGCTCTCTCCATAACGTGGAGTTCCAGCACTGCTTCGAGCGTGCAATATGATCCGTGTCGCCAAAATACTGTGCACAACGCGCTGAAACGTGGCCATAAGCTCAACGTATTGCAGCTGGGATGTGAGGTCAGTAAAAGAACGAAAATTGGGGCAGTTTGAGAAGAGACACACACTGGGCCGATGGCCAAAACAACGACGTTACACGTTGAAATAACTATTGAGAGACCAGTTCGGAACTGTGAAATACAATTTTTACGGTTTTACCTACTGATGATGTAGATAAAACAGAAAATACCGTCTCGGTCTAGCGTATAGACGAGGCGATTGTGAGAGTGTCGATACCGCTTTATACCGATCAAGATAGTCAAGGCCACTATCACTATAAAATTGTCAGAATGAATGTGGTCGACGTCACAAAGAGATATCTGACTAGTACAGACTTGAGATAGCAGCCAACCACAGGGAATCAATATCTGTACCCAGGACTATATCAGCACGGCACGCCTCGTCTACGAGTAGCCGGGGTTGTCTTCGAGTTTGCGTATAGTACTGAAGGAGAAGACAGTCAGACCAGATGCCCAAAAGCAAGTAAACACGCACACGCAGATGCGGCACTTTATCTCGCCCTCTGCCTCACCCGCGCCCTGGCCTTCCCATTCTACTTCCGCAGCCTAGGCCATAGCCACCGTAGTGATAAACAGTGCATCAATATGCTCCTGCCCAAACCTAACCAACGGCCTGCTCTCTTCTTCTCCCGTCATCACGACCGTGCCCACAAACAGCCGGTGCTCGTCGACGACAGCGCCTCCTCCATCTCCATCACAAACTCCTCTTCCGAATTGCCGGAAGGTCGACCGCACTGTAACAGGGTGCGTGGTACTGGTAGCGGCCGTTGTCCCAAGGGAGCTTCTACCGGGGGTGGTGTGAGTGGGAGAAGGACGACATTTGAGCGCGCGAGGATCTGGGGTGCGCTCCGGGAGCGAGTGGGGCGCGTGAAGGGTGCTGCGCGGGGTGTGACGTACTCGGGTTCGGACGGCGAGTCTTCGTGGATGTAGGAGTGAAGCCATGCGCTGGGCCCGTAGGAGAAGGCGGAGAACGCTGCCGCGGAGGACGACGGGGCGGAGGAGTGGGAGTGGAGATACGACCGGGACGACTTGCGTGAGCGATCGGGGGTGAAACATGATGCATGATGCATGATGATGTAGGCTTGATCCTGAACCAAGTTTAGCCAGACCAGCGTGCCGGAGACGGTGAGCGCGAGCGCTAGTTGGCGTCTTGTGGATGGTCAACACGACCTGATGTGGAACCAGTCCTAGCACTCGACCTTCTGCTCAGCCGTTCACCCGCAAAGGCATCTCTATCCCTGTTCTGTACTGGCGCCGCACAATGCGCCTTCCACGACCCCCGCTCCCTGCGCTCGCGCTCCCGCCCCATCGCACACGCGCATGCCGCACGCAGGTGCTCGAGCTCCGCCTGTACGTACTCCGCCATACCCTGTGACGCCGCTGCCGACGCAGGAGCCGAGTGTGCACAGGACCTGCTCGTCGGTGGCGCTGTTCGTACCGTCGTTGGTGGAGGGGTATACGGGTACGAAGTAAGTAGGGACCTGGGGCCCGGGCCATACACAGAGATCTTTCAAATTTGAGGTGGGCTTATGGATGCCGCGTCATCGGTCGAGGGTGCGGATGACGCCGTGGAGTGGGAGGTGCTTGGATCCGCTGGTAGTCGTGTCGGTCTGCAAGGAGATGAAAAGGAATATGGTAAGTTTTCTGGTCTTTAGCTTTATCGACGAAAAGTATGACTCAGATTGTCGCACCATCGAAGCATTCTTGGAGAAGCTGGGGAAGTTCATGGCGGTAGCTCTGCAGTCGATGCCGATGGTGAATGATTATTAATATCTTGAATGGAGAGTTGGTCGCGGTTTGTAGTGCTCTATGAACGGAGGAAAATTGCCAAGTGTCGAAATTGGAGGGACGGGAGGCAAATTGTGTGCCTTTTATCATCGAGAATGGGCAGTCGAACAGGTTTGAGGACTAAAAACATAAGAGATGCATGACATGTTGTAAAGCACCTCAGATGTCGATCAGGTACTCCGACAAGGTCGCGTCACAAACTCAGCGACTCGTCTCTCACTGATCTCGATTTGCCATGTATATCCATTGGAGAAAAAATCAAGGCACCGAATCTCACGGAACGGCTGTCATCTCTAGCGACTCCTGTAGAATTATTGCGACTGACAACGAAATCAGATTATGCACTTGAATTCACTTTCCTCTATAGCGGAAGTCTGACGGTGGTGTCGCTGTTAAGTAAGTACAATAGGCTAACGGATTGAACAGGATACTTATGAATAAGGAATTTATGAGGCTCTTTCTGTCCTGCGGAGCATTGTGGATTGGCCCTCGGAAATAGTATACTCTCCATGGGTCGTCAACTCTGTAAGCGTGGTGAAGTTCGCAAGGCTGGTCGTTCTCTGTACTAGATCGGGCGTGCAATATGATTCGTGCCGCCAGAACACTGTGCATAACTCGCTGAAACATGGCCATGAGTTCAAGATATTGCAGCTGAGATGTGAGGTCAGTAAAAGGACGACATTGGGGCAACCTAAGAATAAAGACACACCGGGCCTGCGGCCAAAACGATGACGGTACATGTAGCAATAACTATTGATAAATAAGTCCTACATTGTGGAATAAGATTTTTATTGTTTCACTTACGGAAGATTTAGATAAAATAGAAAATGCCATCTCGATAGAGCGTAAGGAAGAGACGACTTCTGGAGTGCCGAAACCTTTTTATACCGATCCAGATATTCAAGGTCACTACCACTGTAATATGATCAGGAAGAATGTGGACGATGTCGCAAATAGATAACTGACTAGATTCAAACGGCATTAAAAGTGCGTAATCCGCAATAACAAGGCGGGCGCCGGCAGCAGACTCCAGATAACAGCCAATGATAGCAGGAAATGGGGACTCAATATCTGTATTCAGGCCCTCTATCAGTGATCTTGACTGCTGCGACTCGGATAACCAGTCCACTTACATCTCAGCGAGCGCAAGAAGAGGACTGAAGTAAATGCGCATGCTGTGCCCTGAGCCTAAAATTTGACATTGGTTGAAACAACTTTACAAGAACTGTTTTCCGTCACTTACAAGTAGTGAGGAAACCAGTGTGACAAAAATCCTTCGATCACATCCCCAAAGAGCATAGGTGCGTAGTATCATAATGACTGCACGGCCTCGTCTGAGAAATTGAAATGAAATTTATGCGACACGGACCTTGTGCGACTCCTACCCCAAATATCAATGAACCTGGGTCAGCATCAGTTGAAGACCTCTTTTGGAGAAGAATATGGACGTACATGATCGCACAATGTGCATGCGGTAGCACATCTAACAATTCGACGAGTAGGTACTAATGAAATCATAGATCATTTGTCAAACATACCACAGGCGAAACATTGGAGGTCACGGCATCTGCGCAGTGATGAGAGAGTTCGGAGGGCTATGCAATGGAGAAATGCGCCTACAGTATGTAGTGACGGGCACGTCGAAGATGACCGTGTACCGCGCGAGGAGGAACAAGATCTTCGCAAGATCCCAGTTCGATTTCCATATGAACTCGACCTGAAAATATCCCATTAATTTATTGTGAAAGGTGAGAGGTGGGGACGCACCTCGAGAGAAAATGTGTGCAGGTATTCGAAAACCTCCGTTGAGCGCAGGGCAACCATCAATACACGGGCAATAGATATAATAAATAGCTAGACATACTAGGATTGTAAAACTTGCAACTGTTGGTACGCATAGGGTTTGTTAGACAGTGTGTACAGGATGGTGTAGATGCGATTTCACCATGCATATACTGTTCATGACGGATGATGAGAATTTCTTCAGAGGATAGATATCAATGACTTGCCGTTCATTTTTCAGGAGTAAAATCGATGTTGCAAGCGTAGTAGAAACCATGAGTAAAGTTTCGGGTTGCCAGATACTGAGGAGGCTCCCTCAACGTTCAGACCTGGTCCTCATTTCAATTACGGTTCGCTGTCAGGGGAGTAAGCGCCTAGTGGGGATGTAGCCCATTCAGGCTTTCAGGGATAGATGTCAAGTGTGAAAACATTGTCGACGCTTTGCCGCTTTTCGCCATCAGATAATGCATTCCTCGTTGTTAGTATTTCTACTCGTTCGGTTTTTCCGACGCCGACTGCAAGGAGAAATATCTAGACTCTTCAATATTCGTTCCCTTGCGGGCTTCTGTGTAAGAATGAAATGAAATTAAAATTGTCAAGTAGAAAGGGCAAGGTGAGCGGCAAACGGCGAACATGTTGTATTGACAAGTTCGATCTTGTACATAAGTGATCGGCGTTCAGCGCTCAGCAGCTAGAGTCTAGATGAGTTGACGTCTGTGGAGCCGGCGTACTTATACATACATTCAAGATGAAACGCAGGTGCTCAATCTACCAAGGGTGTGGCTGCGTCATAATCAGATTCAAGAGATGGGCCATCCACCGCAGGTACGGCCAGGGCTTTTTAGGGACCACGTACAGATGTGTAGAATGATCAAGCAGAGGACACAGTGGACACAGCCTGCTGTTGTCGAGATAAGAGCGTCCGCGACAACGATCGGCCGAACCTCGGATATACCTACATACGGCGATTCAAGTTGACCAGCCCTGAAACGAGGCGCGTCCGTCACATCACGCACGTATCTGCCGATACGTATACTATACGCGCTCCGTGCAAGCCTCGAGTCTACATGCATGTTGGACTAAGTTGGTCCACCGTCCGTGCATTCGATTAGGTGCCATGTGACAGCGCGTGAATTATAACTTGTTACACACCTCGAGCCAGGCAAACCAGCCTCCAGGAAAGCCTATATCTTACAACGTAATTGCACTACTAGATGTGGAGAATTCGTAGCCCTCATGGAACTCGCCGATTTTACCAAGCGATTACGACTGGCGGCGGCGCTGGTCTTGTGGTGCGTGAGATATGATCTTGATGGTGTCTTGATCACTATCAGAACAGCCATTTCCAAATTTTCCCTGCAGCTCGCCTACAGTCGTCTCATCGTAGATTCGTCACCACTCACAGGCACTGTCAAGGCCCAGATCACGGGCACCTCTTCGGGAGAAGCCCTTCAGATCGAGGAGATCCCCTCTCTCTCGCGGCCGCACACCCCAACCTCGCGCATGTAACTGCTGAACATCCCTTCGAGCCGTATCCCAAACCCGCTAAGCGGTTATCCAAGGACGGCCCATGCACATACTTCGGAAGCACGGGCTTTTCCAAACACACCTTGCCTGGAAAGAGTGGGCCCGAACGCATATGTCGCGTCGTTCATATTGGGGCATAAGCTTGTTATCATCCTGTCTCTCCTGACCTGGGCTACCTCCCCCGAGGCCATCGCGTTCCTCAAAAACCTCAAGCTACTTGTAAGTAGTTAGTACAAGACGAAATACCGCATAGCTAACTCGGCTAGAAATAGGCGTACTCTGGAGGCAGCGTGACGCCGAAAATAGGCGATCGTCTGGTTGAGGCAGCCGTGCCCTGATTTCGGTGCTCCCTCGTACTTCATGCCCGCAGAAGGACTGGAGAAGGAGTGGGAGTACGTGTGATTTGCTCAAGATCGCGTCAGGGTCTGGTGGGTCCCGCAAGGCGACGGGACATTTGAGTGGGAATATCTGGTGCGCTGCTGTGCTACCTCGGGGTACCGAGCCATATTGACCATATTCATTTCGAAAGACTTGGGAGGACCATCACCTGATTGCCAGGAACATGGAGTATGTGGATGGGTATGCGACATCAGACTTGTGGACGCCTCATCCTACTAATAGGGATTTTTGAAAGATGTGGTTTGAGCTTTCTTTTCGACTTAAGGTTCCTCACTAGACATTGATATGATCTTCAGCGTTGGACGTATCGACGATGTTATCACCCACTTGTCTGGCGAGAAGACCATGGAAGACGTGGTCATAGGCAGCCCGATGTGCGTTCCTCGGTTATCCAGCATGACTTGGTCATGACGCAGTTCTGCCTTTTAGGTGTGGTGATGTTCGGTCGCGAACGCGACCAAACAGGAATTCTAATTGAACCCAAGATCGATACAAAAGACTATGGGCAGCTTGCAGAGCCTCGTAACAAACTCTGGCGTGATTATTTTTTGGTCAGCTACTAACATGATACTTAAGGTTGACGACCAAAGAAGCCAACAAAGCAGAATTCACACCCTGCACGGTCAAGGGCAGCATGATGCGGAAGACGGCTTAGGCACTCTACGAAGAGGAAATTGATGATAAGTGAGTATGTCTCACCCTCTCGAGGGAACATCGAAGACTTAAATTGTGGTGAATACTGTAGAAACCATCCTCAGCACGGCCGAGAATATCACCCCACCTACAACCTGGTCTGTCGAGGACTCCTTTCTGTACGCGTCCCAGGGGGCACTTAGCCTTGATCCAAACCTTGCCCGAGAAATATACGCCTGGGCTCGATTCGTAAAGGTTTCGCAGTCTGTTCGAAGCACGCCTGTAGTGGTGCTATTTTTGGGCTCGACGGGAAACCTCGCGTCTGAGGTGCTAACAGCGTTACTGAAGGATAAGCGCGTGGAGAAGGTGTATGTGTAAGTAGCGCTGTTCGTGGCTGGTACTATGGTGAGACTAAATATTTTATAGATCGTGTAGGTCGATGCATTGCTCCCGGCCCGGGTTCATTCCATAATCACTGAATAACCAGATCGGCGAAGAAACTATAACTGAAATAAATCCTGTAGTCATTGATGGGGCTGATATCGAGAATATGTAGATCTACCTTGTTCTGTAGCGGAAGTCTATGGCCACAACTTCTCGCTACTAGGGGCCAATATGACTCATGAGTTGAGTTCCTCATATCGTACAAGCGCATATTATGTGATCGCTATTACTTACTTTGAGATTATCTTTGGCCAATATTAACAGTTCAAACCAGGCTATCAGATTGAATCGAATATTTACGGGCCAACTTTACTTGAGAGCTCTCTCTGTTCTACGAAGGATTATGAATTTCGCCCTCAGAAGCCGTATACTCTTGGTTGGTTGACTCCATAACCGAGGTGAAGTTTGAAAGGCTGGTCATCCTCTGCGCCAGGCCTGCTGTCTCCCTAAAATGCCTAGTTTTTGCACTAGCACGAGTATGCAATATGATTCGTGTCGCCAGAATACTGTGCATAACACGCTGAAAAGTTACTGCAGGGTCAACGTATTGTGGCTAGAATGACTATTTGGTAAAACAAAAATGGAAGCACTCTGAGAAAAGAGACACACCGGGCCTGCCGAAATAACGACCATAGCACATGCAGAAAGAACTATTTAATGACAAGTTTCAAGTTATCACTGTCAAATGCAAATTTTATGGTTGCACTTACTGAATATATATATGAAATAAAAAATCCCGTCCCGATATAGCGTATAGACGAGACGATTGTGGGAGTGCCGATACCGCTTTATGCCAATCCAGATGGTCAGGGTCACTATCACTATAAAATGATTAGAATGGATGTGGACAATGTCACGAATAGGCAACCAACTAGTTTCGTATAGCATTACCAGGGCGTAATCTGCAAAAATGATTCGAGAGCCAGCAGACTTGAGGTAGCAGCCAATGATGGTTGGCAACGGGGAGTCAATATCTGCATACAGGGCACAATAATTAACCTTGACCTCGGCGACAATGACCAGCCTACTTACATCTAAGCGAACGCAAGAACGAGACTAAAATAAATGCGCCTGGTGTAAATACAGACTAATAGGGTGACATTGGTTAGAGCAACTGTTCGAGAACCATGTTTCGCCACTTACAATGAATGAGCCAACCAGAGTGACCAAAATCCTTCGATCACCTCCCCAGAGAGCATAAGTGCGGAGTATCATTATGACTACACAGTTTCGTCTGAGAAATTGAAATGAATGTCATTTTAGTGCGACACAGACCTTGCGCGACTCCTATCCCGAACACCAATGAACCTAGATCAGCGTCATTTGAGAACCTTTTTTGGAGAAGAGGCTAGACGTACATAATCGCACAATATGCATCCGATAGCACATCTAAAAATTCGACGAACAATTACTTCTGAAATCACAGATTGTTTGCTAGACATACCGTAGGCGAAACATTAGTGGCCAGAGCATCTGCGCAGTGATTAGAGAGCTTGGAGGGGTAAAATACAACAGAGGACTGTGCCCACAGTATGTAACGATTGGGACATCAAAGAAGGCCGTATACCGCGCGAGAAGGAACAATACTTTCCCCATATCCCAGTTTAATTTCCATATAAGTTCCACCTTTTGATTTCCCATGAAGTCAGTGTCAAGGGTGAGTGGTAGGCATACCTCGAGAGAAAATTTGTCCAAGTATTCGAAAACCTCCACCGGGCGCAGGGCACCATTAATACATGGTTAATGGAAAGGATAACCAGATGTACCAGGATTGTACCAACAGCCACTATTGCGTCCGTTAGACAGTGGGTACAGGGCAGTGTGGATGCGACTTCACCATGCATATACTGTTCATGAGGCGTGATGAAAACTTCTTCATAGAATAGATATATAGAATATGACTTTCCTTTACAGTTTTCATAAGAAAAACCAACGCAGGAAGCCTAGTAGCGTCCATGAGTAAAGGTTTTGGGCAGGTGGCTACTGTGGGGGAGATGCCTAAGGCTGTCTATTAACGTCGAGGGGAATAACTAGGTTTAAGTCCCCCGCCAGCAGAGACTTGCGGGCGGCACTGGCGTACTGGTTTGGCGTATCGGTCGCGTTGATAGGGTCGAAAGTTATGGATTGCGTTTCCAGGTATGCATTTGTATTCTAATTCATATGGCTGGTTGATGACTCTTGATCCTGAAATTTCATTTAAGCAACGGCCCCAATTTTTATACTTTAGCACATTGGCAGCCTTCCTGTCTCTTGCTATGCATTGCGCATGGTCAAGGATCGGCTAATCTCCTATCACCGTTCTTTCGTCGCCGGTTTTCATGTAAAGAGGATCGAGGTACTCAGTAGCAAGATATCGCGATGGGCCCGGGGTCGGACACTATGAATAGCAAGTTCAGACGCCAATTGATTATGTCGAAAGGGCGCCACCTTCACAACATTCCAACAGAAACGAAGTGATTATTACATTCTTGCCAGGCTTGTATGCACTAAAAATGAGACATGATTAAAAGCGGCAAGCGGAAAGGGTGCAAAAAGGGTGGGGTGAGTGGTAAACTAGGAACCGCGAAAGCGTCACTTCACCCTGTTCAGATAAGCTCATAATAAGCGATAATTAACAGCGAGATGACAGCGTGCATTCGCGGACTGGAATAAGGGGGGCTCACGAGGGTCGCCCGTGTTGGAGCCCAGCCAGGGTACTTATATGTATGAAAAGCAGGATGTACCTGTGGCGGCGTCACAATCAGACTTGGATGAAGAAAGGATCTCATCAAGCAAACAGGGGCCCGGGTGCGAACTTGAATAGACCTATGCAGTCTAAAGTGGTCCGTGGGCGCCAGGAACGCAAATTGAAAACATATCAAGCCCCTTGTGCAATGCCCAGTTGAGTCTTGGATCCGTACGCCCGATTCGTAACAAAAAATCACTTACTAAACAACCATCTTACTCTCCACAGCCCCAGCAATGATAACTATAGCCATCTTTCATCATCCGTGCGAGCTTTGGAGTCATGGTGACCGCACCCTGTATGCTTCACGTTGAGCCTCATCTTCAAATGACTTACCTTTCCCCGTCCAAGGATATGTGAGTCGAATCCTGAGCGATAAGTCTACGACTTTTGTTCAAATGGCGGAGGAATTTGGATGGGCCCAGTGGTTTTAAGGAGAGACGTCATCACTCTGAAAGGCGTTTCCTTCACTTACGATCCTCAGGTCGAGTTCAAGGAAGGCTATGATATGAATCAATTTTAATGAAAAGACATCGGTAAGACTTAAGCGAGATGGTGATAGTCCGGTGTGAGCAGATTCTCATTGAGCGCGCAGTCCTCACAAGGGTCGTGTCAGGGAAAGTTGATGTTGTGATTTGTGGAGCCAGGGTACTTACACATTCGAGATGAAACGCAGGATACGCACAACAAGGAGCTTCAACGCAAGGGTCACAATCAGATTCAAGAGATGGGCCATCCACCGCGGGTACGGCTAGGGATTTGCAGGCACCACGTACAGAGGGCGGTCAAATTGAATGTTACAGATGCTGTAGATGCTGAGGTAGCATTGGCGAGGGCATGTACAAGTGCGCCGAGAGGAAGCACCTATGGCGCGCATGCGAACTTGAAGAGGTGCCGTTTCCGCTAGGGGAGCAAATCCAAAAAATTTCGAATATTTGCACACTCCTTAACACTGTGCAATCCCCAGTTGGACCTTGGGTTCAAACGCCTTACGGGCGTAAGAGAAAAATCACTCACGAATCAACCATATCATAGCCCCAGGACCCACAGCGCTCCTTCATCGCCCCTTAGACCTGATCTTCATACTCCCATAACTTACCTTTCCCTTGAAAGAAAAGGTGAGTAGAGTGGATGGTTTGTTCGGGCTACGGAGGAATTTTTAGATTTGGGTCGGGCCCAGTGGTAGCAGGTGGTAGCATGTCGAGACAGCGTTTTAAAAGGGTTTGGAATGCGACTGAGTGCTATGGGATAATTCAGATAAACCTTTATCGAGAGAAATGAGCAATATAGCGAGATCAGTGTGCAATGAGCACTGGCAGGAAATTGCCGGTGGGTCCATGCATTTGATCAAGTCTCATGTGACAATCGCGTCGCAGGTTGGAAGAAGCTCTTCAAAGTTCAGATCGAGGAGATAGCCTCTGTCGCAGCCGCATTCCTCAATATCGCGCATGAAGCCACTTGAAATCCTTCCAAGCGATGTCCCAAACCCGCCAAGCGGCCATCCAAGCTCAAGGACGACCCCGTGCGCATATTTGCACCCTTCGGAATGGCTTTCCCGAGGCCATTGCTCATACATGCTGCGCCTGGACAGAGCGGGTCCGAGCGCGTATGTCGCATTTTTCATGTCGGACAGGGCTAATCTATCCTCTCAGCTGGCGTTTGGAATTACAAGCCGCGCATTGTGCTGAGCTGCATGGAGCTCCCTTCCTTCCGCACCCTCGGGATCTTCATGCAACTGCTCAATCCGCTTTACGCTGCTTTACGGGGTCATGCCAGTCACGGTCTACCCATCCACATCCTCCAAGTTCTTCGCCATCGAATGATGGTTCTCCCGATTCTTTCAAAATGGACGCGGTCAACATGGCCTAGTGCCCCGAGGCAGCACAGCAGCGCACCAGAAATTGACATTCGAATGTGCTGTCGCCTTGCGGAACCCGTCGGACCTTGGTCCGATCTTTAGCAAATCGCACGTACCCCCACTGCTCCTTCTCCCCTCCCTCCTTCCACGGGCACGAAGTACGAGGGACCACCGAACTCTGTGTCACTGTACGTGGGGTATAAGGACACACCCGCCTCAACCAGACGATCGTCTATTTTCAGACATGCCGTGGGCGAAACATTCGTAGCAAGAGCATCTGTGCAACGATTAGAGAGCCAGGAGGGGTAAAATGCAACACAAAACTATGCTGACAATAAATAACAATGGGGACGTCAAAGCGGGCTGAGGACCGCGCGAGGAGGGACAATATTTTCCCAAGATCCCAGTCCGATTTCCATACAAGTTCTACCTGATGGTTTCCTATGATCTCATTGTGATAGGTGAACGGCAGAGACATACCTCGGGAGAGAACTTGTCAAAACCTCCGGGCAGCATCAATATACGGTTGATAGATTCAGAGGATAGCTAGACCTACCAGGATCGTACCACTGCCAACTGTGAGTGTCGATAGCTTTCGTCAGACAGTGGGTACAGAGCAGTGTATGCAGATGTGAGTTCACCATGCATATACTATTGATGACGGGTGAACGAAGACGTCTTCAGGGAATAGGCATGAATGACTTGCGGTTACAGTTTTCAGAAGCAAAATCGACGCAGCAAGCGTACTAGCCATGAGTAAAGGTTTGGGTTTTCAGACGTGAGGAGGTTCCCTCGATGTTGCAGACCCAGTCCACATTTCAATGTCGGTTCCGTGGTGAAGAGTCAGGGCCCAATGGTAAAGGGGTTGATACTTATCAGGTGTGGAAACGCTGGATACCGTTCAAACCAAATCATGTTGACAACGCTTGAACTCTTTTGCCCGCCGGATTGAAATCTATTCCTCATTTTCTGCTCGCCTGGTTTTTCTATGCAAAGCTGACGGCATGGAGTAATATCTGGACTCTTCACTGGGTAGAGCCCGCTAGGTACATGGTGAAAAGTTGCGATTATCACTTCGTGGTGAGTACCGAGGGCGAACGGATATGACATAGGTCAACAAAATCGTCGCCTATAAATGAACACTAGGAGCGAAAAGGAACAAAACGAATTTCGGAATCTAAGCGCCAGATAAGGGTGCGAAAGCTTGTATATAAGCAGCAAAGTTTCAAATGAGATTGAAAGTGGCAAGTAGAAAGGGAGAGGGCAAGTTGCTGTATCCTGATGCGACAAATTCCGCGGACTGGATTCTCGAACGTGAGAGGCTCATCAGGGTCGTAGCAGGTGAAGTTGAAAAAGTGGCGGTTTTTGGGGGCCAGGGTACTTATACATTCAAGATGTGCGCACAAAAAGGAGCTCAAACCTGATGCTGTGGCGGCGTCCCAATCAGACTTGAGAGATGGTTTATCCGTTGCGGATGCGGCTAGGGGCCACAAGGGCACGTACTAAGTATTTAGTGTACCCAGAGAAAGCATGGCCCATCAGAAAAAGAGGCGTGCGCGAACAGGTGCGAATTTGGATGGATATGCTGGTCGAAAACTTATCGAGTTCCCTGTGCAATACCCACTTGAGTCTTGGCTTCGTACGCCTAGGTCGTAACAAAAAATCACTCACCAAACAACCATCTTACACAGTAAAGCCCCAGCAACTATAACCCTACTTCATCGTCCGTGCAAGCGAGCGAGCATGCGAGCTATGGGGTCATGGTGACCGTGCACTGTAAGCTCCATGTTAGACCTCATCCTCTCATGACTTACCTTTCCCCGTTGATGGGTAGGCGAGTAGAATCCTGAGCGTTAAGTCTGCGAATTTTGTTCAGACGGCAGAGGATTTGGATCGGGCCTAGCGGTTGCAACCAGAGACATCGTTTTAAAAGGCTTTCCCTTCAGTTGCGATCCTGTATAGGTACATATGAACTCAAGAAAGGCGAGCCAGGGCAGTGGGATGATTCGAATAAATTCTTATCAAAAGAAATTGGTGAGACTCGGGCGAGATGTTGATAGTTAGGCGTCACGGTCACCGGAGTGTCCGTGCATTCGAATCGGGTGTCATGTGACGGTCGCGTCGCGTTGACTTCGATTTGAATTTCACCTCGGCGCTCGCGCTCAATTCTCATAATAGTCACCGTGCTGAAGCTCTTTCTTCTGTCTCTAATTTTTTCACCAGAATTCATTCAGATCTCCATTCCATCAGGGACCTGAGGAACCTGTAACTGCCTGTGGGCCAGATCCTCCGCCCACATACTTACGCGCCACGCGCCCGACCTTGACGGGATAAGTGAACGTGCAAGGGTCCAACAGCTTGTCCCACGACGCGTCCCCAGCGAATGTCGCCGACTTTGTTGCGCATGTTGCCTCTGGGCAGCCTCGAACTAGCGTCTAATAAATAAGCAAGAAGAAAGTTAGGTTAGGTACACAAAAACTAAAAGTAAGAAACCACGCACAGGCAGATACGCCACTTGATCTCACACTCGCCCTCCTCACCTTTCCATTCTACTTCTACAACCTTATCTTTTCGAGCGAAAAAATTCTAGAACTGGCCTTGATTTGCGCCAAGAGTGATCTGGAGTAAATGTAGAAATCTTTTGCTGCCAGGCGTTCATGTATACCAGCTGTACCTAGCAAACCCTGTAGTTTTATTGTTGGGACTGATAAAGCGGTTGTGTGCATCTACTTTCCTCTGTAGCGGAAGTTTATGGCGGCGTGAATATCTTGTAGGGTTCAAATCTGAGTTGAGTACAATGGCGTTCCTCGTATCGTACAATATTGCGTATTCTGTGATCACTATTATTTACTTTATTAGCATAACCTTTTGTCAATATTTTAACAGTTCAAACTAGGCTACTAGCCGGAGTGGACAGAATACTCAACTGTATTTCAGAAACTCTTTCTGTCCTACGAAGGATTATGGATTTCGCCCTCAGAATTAGTATACCCTTGATTGGTTGACTCCATAACTGAGGTGAAGTTCAGAAGACTGGTCATCCTCTGCCCCAGATCTACCGCCTCCCTAAAATGTTGAGTCTTTGCACTGGCTCGAGTGTGCAATATGATTCGTGTTGCCAGAATACTGTGCATCACACGCTGAAAAGTGACTGCGAGGTCGAAGTATTGTGGCTGGGATGAGTAGTTGGTAACAGGACGAAAATGGAAGCACTCCGAGAATAGAGACTCACCGGGCCTGCCGCCATAAGGACCATGGCACCTGCAGAAAGAACTATTCAAACATGAGTTTGGCACTATGAAATGCGATTTTTACGGTTGTACTGACTGAAGATGTAGAGAAAATAGAAAATACCGTCTCGATATAGTGTATAGACGAGACGATTTCGGGAGTGTCGATAGCGCTTTATGCCGATCCAAAGGGTCAGGATCACTATCACTATAAGATGATTAGAAAGAATGTGGATGATGTCATAAATAGGTCACTGACTAGTTTCATATAACATTACAAATGCGTAATCCACAAAAACAATTCGCGAGCCTGCAGACTTGAGGTAGCAGCCAATGATAGCAGGCAGTGGTGAGTCAATATCTGCATGCCGGGGCTCAATCAGCAACCTCGACTTCTGCGACGATAACCAGCCTACTTACATCTTAGCGAGCGCAAGAATAAGACTAAAATGAATGTGGCTGCTATAAATAAAGACTAAAAGGTTGACGTTCAAGGTTGGAACAACCGTTCGAGAACCATGTTCCGCCACTTACAATGAACGAGCCAACCAGAGTGACCAAAATCCTTCGATCCCCTCCCCAGAGAGCATAAGTCCGGAGTATCATTATGACTACACAGTTTCGTCTGAGAAATTGAAATGAATGTCATTTTAGCGCAAAACGGACATTGCGCGACTCCTATCCCAAACACCAATGAACCTAGATCAGCGTTAGTTGAGGACCTTTTTTGGGGAGCAGCCTGGATTTACATAATCGTACAACATGCATGCGATAGCACATCTAAAAAGTCGACGGGCAAGCACTGCTGGAATCACAGATCATCCGTTGAACATACCTTGGGAAAAACATTGGTAGCCAAAGCATCTGCGCAGTGATTAGAGGGTATAATACAATAGAGAACTGTGCCCACAATATATCACGATGGGGACGTCAAAGAAGGCCGTGTATCGCGCGAGGAGGAACAAGACTTTCCCCGTATCCCAGTTCAATTTCCATACAAATTCTACCTGATAATTTCCCCCATGAAGTGATTGTGAAAGGTCAGTGGTAGAGACATACCTCGAGAGAAAATTTTTCCAAGTATTCGAAAACCTCCGTCGGGCGCAGGGCACCATCAATACACAGTTAATGGAAAAGGATAGCCAGATGTATCAGGATTGTACCAATGGCCACTGTTGGTGTGCGTAGTATCCGTCAGACAGTGGGTACAGGGAAGTGTAAATACGACTTTACCATTCATATGCTGTTGATGGCGTGCGATGAATTGAACTTCTTCAAGGAATAGACATATAGAATGACTTTCCTTGACAGTTTTCGTAAGTGAAATCAATGTAGCAAGGATACTAGTGGTAGCGTTCATGAGTAAAGGTTTGGGCTACTAGACGTGAGGAGGCTACTAGTCCAACAATTTGCTGTTGGAGAGTCAGGCCTCATCGCCACTCGGGGTAGCTGTCGGTCGCTTTCAGGGAAGGATACCAATTGGGAAAACGCCATATGTCGCTGGAAAGTAGCGGGCATCATGTTATGAGCGCTTAGACTGGGCCGGCACTATGAACAGAAGAGTTTCGCCTCAGATGACGTGCTCACAATAAGACTCCCTAACAAGTCTACAGCCTCAACGACCTTAGCTCACAGGCCAATATGAGACAAGTGATTATTTCAGAATCTAAGAAAGGGCTCGACAGCTCCCTGCGCCGCAATGTTCCTACAAAAACACAGGGATCATGATCATGCCCCTTCGTAGTGCTATTTAGATATGATTAAAAGCGGCAAGTGGAAAGAGAGGGGTGGGTGGCAAACCAGGAACCGCGAAAGCATCACTTGATCCTGCGATTTGAAGCCAGGGTACTAAATTCAAGATGATGTGCACATGAAGGAGCTCGAGCCTGAGGTTGTGGCGGCGTCACAATTAGACTTGAATGAAGAAAGAACCTCATCAGGCAACCAGGGGCGCGCGTGCGAACTTGAGTAGATCTAGTCCACCGTGCGTGAGCACTAGGAACGCAAATCGAAAACTCATCGAGCCTCCTATGCAATGCCTACTTGGTCTTAACTTTGTACGCCTAGGGCGTAACAAAAAATCACTCACTCAACACCCATCTTACACTCTACAGCCCCAGCAACTACAACCCTCCTTCATCGTCCGTGCAAGCGAGCGAGCATGCGAGCTATGAGGTCATGGTGACCGTGCACTGTAAGCTCCATGTTAGACCTCATCCACTCATGACTTACCTTTCCCCGTTAATGGTTAGGCGAGTAGAATCCTGAGCAGTAAGTCCATGAATTTTGCTCAGGCAGCGGGGGAATTTGGATCGGGCCCAGCGGTTGCAAGGAGAGACATCGTTTAAAAACTTGGCTTTCCCTTCACCTTCGATCCTGCATAGGTAGATATGAACTCAAGAAAGGCCTCGGAGCCAGTGCAGTGGGATAATTCGAATAAATTCTTATCAAAAGAAATCGGCGAAACTTGGGGCGAGATGTTGATAGCTTGGTCTAACCATTGTTTAACATTACAACTTCAAGAGGGTCCGACCGGAGGGTCCGTGCATTTGATCAGGTGTCATGTGACGGTCGCGTCGCGTCGACTCCAATTTGAATTTCACCTCGGCGCTCGCGCTCAACTCCACCCACATTGATCTCAAATCTATCTCGATAACCCGGGCGCAAGACAACTCGGGATAACGAGTTTACTGTAAGAAAACACAAATTCAAGTAGAGTGAAACCAGAGTGCTCAATATTAACATGAACATAGTATAATGGCTCATAAGGGACAGAACATATTAGGGAAACTAAAAATCAATATAGGGAGCTAAAACAGAAATCGACAACGAAACCACGGAGAAAAGTAAATTATCCTGATCCTAGCCCAGAGCTTTAAACTTGGAAGCACGAATTCTTGCCTAAATGCCTACGATGCGCCTGTGGGCCAGTTCCTCCGCTGACGTCCGTGCCACCCGTCCCAGCTCGATGGGATGAGTGAACGTGCAGTGGTCGAACAGCTCGTCCCATGGCGCGTCACCGGGGAAAGTCCCCAGCACTGCGGCACGGCTTGCTTCTGGGCACCCTGGGTTATCCTCGAACCAGCGTCTAATGAAGAATAAAAAAGTAAGATTAGTATACCCAAAAGCTGCAGGCAGGCAAGAGAACACGCACAGACAGATACGGCATTTGATCTCTCCACCCTCACCCTCGCCCTCCCATTCCACTTCTGCAGCCTTAGCGGCCGTAGTGATAAACAGCACATCAATATGCTTTTGCCCAAACCTAACCAACGGCCTCCTCTCCTCACCCTGTCCCACCCCAGCCCTTGGCCCCAAAAGCAGCCGGTGCTCCTGAGTCGTCGGCGAAAGCGCGAACTGTTCCTCCGTCTCTACCACAAACTCTTCGTCGTCGTCCGAATCGAATACCGGAAGCTCGACCGCGCTATACCCGGGTGCATGATACTGGTACCGGCCGTCGTCGTTCTTTGAAGATGCTGGTAGAGGAGGCGGTGGGCGCGGGAGGAGAGCCACGTTTGAGCGCGAGAGGATTGGAGGTGCGCTGTGGCAGCGTGTCGGGGGCGTAAAGGTTGGGGCGCGGGATACCACCTCGGGCTCGGATAACGAATCCTCGTCTTCTTGGATGTACGAGCGGAGCCATGCACTGGGTCCGTCGAGGTCGTTTGAGAACGCCGTTGCAGAGGACGACGGGGCGGGGGAGTGGGAGTGGAGGCTTGAGCTTGAGCTTGATGCCCAGGAGGACTTGCGTGAGCGGAAGGCTGGACTTTCGGGCAGGAGATGCACGCTGTTCGAGCTTGAGCTCGAGCCAGACCAGGACGCCGGGGACAGCGAGCGCGATTTGTCGCCAGGCGAGTGAACTGCACGTCCTCCTGCACTGGAACTCGCGCTCGACCTCCTACTGGACCTTTCACCCCCAAATACATCTCTACCCCTGCTCTGTATCTGCGCGGCACAATGCGCCTTCCACGACCCCCGTTCCCTGCGCTCCCGCCCCATTGCGCGCGCACACGCCGCACGCAGGTTCTCGATCTCCTCCTGCACGCGCCCCGCGTATCCAGTGACGCTGGTGCCAGTGCCGAAGAACGACGCAGGAGCCGAGTGCGGCGGGGGGCGCATGTCCTGGTTGGTGGTGGTGCTGCCTGTGCCGTCATCGGACGAGTACACGGGCACGACGGTGGTGGGGATCTGAGGTCCGGACCACACGCAGAGGTCTTTCAAGTTCGAGGCGTGTTTGTGGATGCCGCGTCGTCGGTGGAGGGTGCGGATGGCGCCGTGGAGTGGGAGGTATTTGGATCCGCTGGTACTGTTATCTGTCTGAAGATAGATGAAAAGGAAGGCAGTAAGTTTTATAGTTTGTATTGACAAAGGGCATGAATGTCGTACCACTAAAGTGTTCTTGGAAAAACTGGAGAAGTTCATCGCGTGTACGACATAATATAGTGTTGAGGGGCTCGCTGTTACTTGGTCCTTGTGCTGCCGGCAGCGACTGAAGATATCTAGGCGGGAGCAAAACTAGGTTGTGCGAGGATAGTGAGACGGAAGCAAATTGTGGGCTTTTAATCATCGTTGCTGTGAGTTCGCAAAGTTTTGAGGACAAAAGAGACAATAAGAAGTGAATGGCATGTAGTCAATTACAAGCGGATAGTGGGAAGAGTCAAGACAAAAAGACAATAGCGCTGAAGATCGTGGTTGGGTTTCATTACGTCTGGGAGATGATGATCAACATGTGACGCAGGATACATCGGATATCATTATTTCGGATGCTCTATACTAACTTACCATGAGGCTCATAATGCCATACAATCAAGTAACACTCAACTCTGACAATAGTACCGACATCGAGCAACTAGGAGAATAAATTAAACTATGGGGGCATAGAAAACCGTCACGATGAAGGCATAGAGTAGGATGGAGAATTGTAAGTTCTGCCGCCTGTTAGTGCTCGATGTCCTAGAAGGAAAAGAGAGAAATTTAGCAATCAAAATCTTCACCTTGAATAACAGTAAGTAGCATGCCATAGCTCACCGTGTCCATCAGGATGATGTTCTCTCCAACTATCATTCCCATTAACAAATAAATACCTTTGCCGCCCTCATTCTTTCTTTACTTAGGACTCAAGGATGATTGGAAGGGTAAGTAAGCAGAAATGTGTTTTAGAATTTAAATTATATTTATCTAGATGAATAAGGGAGGGGTAAACTCAGTAAATAATACCTGTCCACTGAAAAATGATTCTGATGCATTTGGACTTACTCAACCCGCCTCCGAATAAGCAGTGGCACCTTCGGCCCCTCCTCACCCACAACCTTGGGGCGCGGCAGGATACTGCGGTGGCTCCCGATCGGCGTCTCTGGACCTCCGGGAAGCTCGAACGTAAAGTTGCGTATCAATACCGAAAGCACAGCCTACAACGCAGGAACATCGTCAACACAAAAGCGCCACTCGCATGCCAATGCCACTCCAAAGGACAAAAAAAGACAAAGAAAACGACAAGATGAAGAACACAAACAAAAACCGAGCGCACCTTGAACTCGGTGAGCGCAAACGCGCGGCCCAAACATGTCCGCGGGCCATCCACAAACGTCAGCAGATGGCGCACGCCCTGCACCTCCGCCGCGCGCAGCCCCTCGAGGCTCCCATCCAGCCACCGTTCCGGCCTGAACGCCTTGGCATCGGGGCCCCAGAGCACCTCGGCACGGTTGATGAAGCTGATGGGCACGCGCACGGTCGTGCCGCGCGCGACGAACACGCTGTCGACGCCGTGCACGGGGTGTGTCAGCGGGAGCACGTCGTCGGCGTGCGCTTGTCGCAGTGTCACGTTTAGCGGCGGGTGCAGGCGGAGGGACTCGCTGGTCACGGCGTCGAGGTAGGGCAAGCTGTTGGTGAGCTGCTCGTAGGTCGGGTCGGTGTCGGTGAATTGGGAGAGCTCCCCGCGGAGCTTGGTTTGTTTCTCTGGTTGCTTGCAGAGTTCGATTAGCGCCCACTGGGATGCTGATTAGTTGGAGGTTTGATGCGGAGAGGAAGTTCAAACCGTTAGGCTGACTGTGAGGGTGGGATCAGACGGGTATTTTAAGGCAAGGCGATAAAAGTGACTTACTTGCAGTGGTCTCATAGCCTGCAAGGATGAGAAGGTTCTATGCAGTATGCAGTTCATTTAATAATAGTACAAAACTGGTGTAACGCCACCCACCATCTATCATATCCATCAGTCACATCAAACGAAGAAAAAAACAGCAAACCACCCACCTGGGCGACAATCTCATCGAGCGACAAATGAACGCTCGCGCTAGCCGTTTCCGAGCGAACTGACAGCGAATCAGGCCCACCACACACTGCACAAGCTAAACAGAAAGCACTCACCCAAACTGCCAATGATAGACTTGTCCGCCGCACCCTCGCTTACATTCGCCTCCTTCTCCAGCCTCGCACGCTCCAGGAGATCATTCGCAATTGCCTTTACACTCTCGCGGAGCTTGATGAAGCCTGCGGTGCGCTCGTTCGGGATCCTGTTCAGCAAAGGGACGATGGACGCGAGGAGGAAGGAGAGTATGATCATTGGGCTGGGCTTGACGTCACTGAAGCTGTCGAAGGCCGCGGCGACGGGCGAGATGTCCCCTTTGAGTGAGCCGAAGTCGTGTGAGAAGCCGCCCGCGCCGATGCTGTCGAGGCTGGAGGAAAAGAGGTGAAAAATGTGAGGACCGGTGGGTGGGATGTTAATGCTTACGATACGTAGTTCATCCTGGAGTGAATCGTCTCAACGTCAGTTGAACAGCAAACATAAAGAGTACACACCATTGTTGAACGTCGATAACGACACCAAGGTCGTCAGTAGAGTTCTCTAACGATGCATCCCAGATCGTCTTCAGCTGTGCAAAAAAAAAAAAAAAAAAATTCAGCCCACGTCCGCGCCGGCAGTATTCTGTGCGATCACATACCGTATAGGCCGAGTCGTAGAAGACCGGAGTGAGTCTGCGTATCGCGGCGTTACTGAATGCGGGGGACAGGGCCCTGCGCTGCCTGGCAGTAAAGCAGAGCAAACATGAGGAACAGTCATAGTCGTGCACGACAGAGCCTCCACGTGCCTTTTATGCGTCTCGGCTTCCGCCCAGAGCACATTATGACCGAACTGCACAGTGCGAGTGCATCAGTAAGTTACAGAGGTTGCCATGACACGAAAAAAAAAAAAAAAAAAAAAAAAAAAAAAAAAAAAAAAAAAAAAAACAAAAGAAAGAAAAAAGGAACCCCAAGCCCCCCACAGGTGTTTGGGAGCCGGTGGCCCCCCGCAA
>JABCKI010005844.1:0-34483 GCA_018282025.1 Sphagnurus paluster
AGTCGAACCAGCTCGGGTGGTAAATCAACCGTAAGTCGAGCTGAATTACGGTAAATCATCTGTAAATAAGGACTTTTGTCAACTTATCCCATGGAATCCTACTTATGTGGGTGAACCAGTGGTTCAGAAGGACTTTTTGGCACTTATTGGGGTGAAGTAAAGCTATTTTAAGACTACATATCATCATAAGTTGTTCTTTTTACTTCATAATAAATTATTTTTCATTGCATTTTTGTATTACAAGGCTATATACATGTGGGGAGGGCTCGAGAACTGTAAATTGGAGAGCAAGAGAGCGCGAAAGCCGGTAGGAAGGGAGCCGAACATCGTTCGGACCCTGCCAAAGCGCTTATTTCTGGAAGCAGGGCTGATCGCATGTCCCTGAGCGACCTATGCGTCTGTCCGACGCAAGTTGGACGCTGCAGACGTGCTCCCGCCCCCTCGAAGGAGTCGCGACGACGCAGGCAGGCAGCGCCGCGCCGCGCCGTCACGCATCACGTGACTGTAAATCATTTCTAATAAGTAAAAAAGATTAAGCAGTAACAAAAGAATCACTTGAACAAGCATATTTCAAATACGACTATACAGCTTAAAAGTTAATATGAATATTCAACCAACCAATAATTATTATAAATAAATAAACATAGACCTCAGACCTGCCATGCTCACAATGGCCCATACCTGCAAGTTCCATTCAGGCCTATCCAGCCAAGCAAGCGACCCACTGCACTGTGTGACCATCTTGAAAGCCCTGTACTAGACTTTGCCAGTAGTATCGGTGCATCTCTACACATACACAGTTTATCCAGAAGCCCAGCTATTGAAGTGTTTCCAGCACAAAATCCCCTTTGGTATATCACCAATGACACTCATATGTTTTATTTTATGTTTCCCTGCTTGTTGGCACGCGTACTACTTCAGTCTTTGCCAAGAAAAAAGGTGAGCTGATCGATTATCTCGCTGCAGCACTGCGAGACATTCACCGTCGGCGATGACACGCTACTCCCGGCAAATGGTGCGCGACATGAGATGGAGACTACTCACACTCAGGAAGCGGTTGTGTCTGTCGCTGTCGTGTGGTACAAGAGGTCCTGTGGTCTGAACTCTATTGGGGTAAGTTATCGGGTATTTTTTGATTGTTTCCCATTGGTTGACTGTTTGGTCAGAGACCAATGGCAGAGTGACGCTTGGCCGCGCCACAAACTGTCCTGTCAGCGATACAAGAACTGTATAAAGGACCTGATTAGATCCTGGAGTAGTCACCTGCTCGGGCCACCATTGACTGTCAGAGGCATGCCTTACAGATTGTCGGCAATACCAGTCGTGAGGCTTTTGCGCTCTGTGTTGGATTGATCCGCTTTTTCACTCAGTCTCTTGAGTTCAGCAGACTCTCGGATCAACATTGCATGTATGTCGGTGGTCCATCCTATACTTGTGACCAGGCCTATCCTCGATACACTTCCAAGATAGCAATGATAGCAATGATCATCTGCGCCTTCGTTGTTTCTTCGGGACTTGAAGTATATAATATCTCAACGAAGAGCAGTAGGCTACAGCTATACGCTTCTGTGATATGCATTCAATCCTTGTCTTACTCGCCATCGTCTCGCCACTTCTACCATCCGTCCTAGGTCACGGTCAAGTGCGAAACTTCATCGCCTCCTCGGGGACGTACCCTGCTGCCGACGCTTATGCAGGCGCACTCCCGAACTCACCAATCCGCAAACTGAATACATATGGTCCTGCGGCTGATTTTACTTCACCAACCATCACATGTGGGGTACGAGTTCCCATTGATTTTCACTGTCTTTTCCAATAAACGCTGTGTCCTGCCGTCATCAGGAAGGAGGGAATACACCTGTTACTGCCCTTGCCACCGTCAATGCTGGTGAAACCGTCACGTTTGACTGGGGAAGCTGGGGCTCGAGCCACTCTGGGTACGTATTTTTTCTCCCTCAGTCTTCTGTACCGTATCTCACGATTCACCTTCGTAGGCCAGTATGTATCAACTGATTTGAGGCCTTATCAGCGCCCTTTACCGTAGTACCTAGGTCATGACTTATATGGCCAAGTGCCCAAATGGATGTGCGACTTTCAAGGGCGACACCGGGAACATCTGGGTTAGTAAGTATCTAGAAATGTTTTAAAACTTGAACCATCGCCACACCCTTTGCTAATCCTATGCTCCCTCGTAGAAATTGATCAGGATGTGTGTAAGTGGTATCATAAACCCTAATAACAAGCAAACTGATTCCTATTAGACCACCCCGCACGAACCGCAATGCCATGGGGCGAGAACATTCTCCACAATGGCGGAAAATACTCTGTCGTCATTCCCGCCGGTCTTGCGAACGGGGAATATATTCTCCGGCACGAGGTAAGCTTTACTTTAACTACTATCCATTATGATACTACAATGTCCGAAACCTTGGCAGATTCTCGGTCTCCATGTCGCCTTTAATTCGATGGGTGCGCAGTTCTACCCGAACTGTGTCCAGGTAAAGGTGCAAAATGGTGGCAGCAAGACTCTTCCTGCTGGTATCGCTCTCCCAGGCGCGTATAAGCCGACGGACCGTGGCATACTCACCCAGCTGTGGTGGTTCACGCCCTCGAACAATACGTATGTTGCACCTGGAGGAGCTGTTACTTTCCCGTACGTTGTATTCCCGTGTATGCTGTTTTTATATTACTGAAGCTCATCTTTCTCCGTGTATTATGTAGTGGGGGTACGGGTGACTGGGGCGCGGCTAAATACGGGGCTTGAGAGTTGATTTTCTCGTTTCGTATGAGTGTTGTGTTCAATGTGACATATCGATCCAGATTTCGCGAACATGCATATACATGATTCCTAGGATCTGAGTTACCCTCATAAGAGTATGGTATAAAAGTTCAATCTGCCCTATGACAACAAGCAGTTTTTTGATTGGCCTTATAGGCGGCTTCGTTAATTTCTCAACATGGGATCACACTAGAAAGTCACCGACGGCCTGGGTCAATGACTGGTTCAGCTCTCTTCCCTGGGTGACACCGTGAAACTCAAATATGTTCTGCAGCGCCTAGCGTGCCCTTGGATCAACCCAACGCTAGGTAGGGCAGGGCGATCACAGGCCAAAATACCTTCCCATATGAACTTTCGATTTTGAGCACAGGAGGGTGTCAAGCAAGAACTAAGCTCTTATGTATCACATAACCTGGTGTGATGCTGATCATGCGGAATAAATGTGTGCATGGATTGAGGGTGCCAGGATCGGTCTGGAGGATTTCGGGGAAGACCACTCCAAGTCGACGCGTTATACGAGTCTCAAGATTTCCCCAAACCAGATTACTGCAGGGTTTTGAGGAGCGACGTCATTCGCGACTGGGGCCACAAGGAGACACCAGATAAGCCTGCCGGCTCCACGCAGATCTTGAAACGCCGACCTTTCCACACTCACGAGTCGTCATAGGACGAACGGCGGCAAGTTCAACATGAAGCTGGAATCTATTAGTATAATGGCGATTTTCTACAGGCTCATGAGCTTAGTAGCTGTACAACTTTGGATTCCACGTCCTTGGCGGACAAGTTGTCTAATTCAACTTGCTTCTCCAGTCCGCGCTCTGTGTTCCGTGGACCTCCGTCAGAGCTGAGCATGAATCCATGAGTAGCACACGCACCAAATCTCGCAAACACCCGCGCTGGAGTCCCACTTGCTTCTCTAATCAGGACTGGGAGGTCGGGGTTGTGCTTTTTAATGGTTGCATATTTTGACAGAATGAACTCCCTACAAGGTGGTCAGAAAGCCAGCCTTATGAGAGGAGCAATTTGAGTACCTCGTTCCTGCAGAGGCTGGCCCCGATTGGGAGCAGAGAATGCGGATTTCCCTGAGAGCTGGTGAGAAAGCCTTGGTGAAGGACATTGGTGAAGCAGTGTGGACTGGTCTTGGCGGCGTAAACGGCACGAGCAATGCTTATGTCAGCCGTTTGAGGGAGTTTCCACGGCGTTGATCAACAAGCTCGTTGACAACGACCATAGTCACCCAGCCTGCTCAGTGTTATGGACGACGACGAGAAACGCCAGCAGGATGACTGGGCCAACAGTCGCAAGAACAGGCTGCCCTCTTTTACTGAGGTCCTCTCGAGGCGGACAAGACCACCCGTTGACCTCTTCATGTTTTAGTGTGTTTATTTTTCTCTCCTTCTAATTTATGAAGAATCTTGTTAAATTTAAGATCGTAACAGTCTATTTCTGCAACGCGAAGGAGCAGAGGATATTCTGGATTTCTGGCTAGACGTTCAGCAACACGAAAACCTCTGTAGAGCGTACTTCAAGGATGTACGAAAATCGGGTCGTACGATCAAGGAGGACTGGCCGCAGTATTGGGACTATGCTCGTAGGAGAGGGTCTATTTATGGCACAGTTGTGGGGCTCAACGCAGATGGGGGAGGAACGAAGCGAAGCACAGCGAGCACGGGGGAACTGCTGACTGAACAGGACAAGCGCAATCTCGCTGCTGCAGGGCCCTCGGACGAGAAAGCTGGCTACGGACGTCGCTCAACAAGTCCCCGACCTGGAACTGCTGCTCTTTCCGAGCACACACGCGTCGCGTCGCCGAATGATGCGTACGACAAGGAGCAACCGCGGTCAACCACCCCATTCTCGCTTTCAGGCCGCACGCCAACACTGTTCAACATGCGAAGAGCATCGCGCGCACCGACTGTGATCCCTAGGTCTGCAGCTATAACTCGAATGGACCTGATCGCATCGGCGGAGCGTATATTTTACCGCTACCTCTCCCCGGCCGGTAACACCGTGAATTCGCCTGAAAACCACGAGATCTACCTACCCCCTTCCCTGCGTATCCACAGCTTTCCTCTTAACAGCTCACAGGAGCCTCGCACTCAAGCGGAGTTGAGCATGATGGCCCAGATACCTGACATCTTCCACGCACAGAAAGAGTACTGTTTCCGCGCGATGGAGCAAGACGCCTTCCCCCGTTTTCTCCGCTCAAAGGCGTTTGGTAACCTAACACCAATATCGGCGCTTGTGCGCCTCATTACTGGCCTAATTACACTCTGGATAGGCCTCGCAGCTGGCTTCTCGCTCATCTTCCTGGACGTACATCCAAAGTCGAAGCGATTCTTTGTACGTCTAATGGTCAGCCTCTCAGGTAAATTTTGACTAACCGTTTTCTTTCAAAAAATCAATTAGCTCTTCATCCCATTTGCTATTGCCATCCTCTGTCTCGTGTCTCACCAATATGAACTGGATCCCATCCTTGTATTCCTCGGACAATCAGAAACGACACCGTTCCGCACCCTGACAATTCGCGAACCGTACGTCAAGAAACTATTATTAGGTCGCGCAATTTGGGTCAGCGTGCTGGTCGCCGCCTTTGTCACAGCCCTCACGATGATATTCTGGGCAGTCCCCGGTCACCGCCTATGACGAAACACATAAGGTGGACCGGGTCAAATGTATACCATGGAATCTGATGGTGCTTCGCAGTCTTCTCCTCTTTCCCCTCCTTTCCTAATTATCCGTATCCGCCATGACGATTTGCTATGCCCCCTACCGTACTCGTAATCTTTCCTCCCCGTAAAAAACTTTGCCTGTCGTTATGTCACTTGTTCACTTATTATTTGGCGTGTTTATTTCTTCTCGCTTCCCCGTATACATACAGTCTAGGATACCCTCTCATCACTCGCTTGATCGTCTCTCGTCCTCGTCCATCCATTGCTGCAGCATTTCCTAGGAACCGTCGGTGCGCTATTACCCATATACCTCGTGTCACTCTTTACTTGTGGTCGGCCAGGCGGACACCTCTCCGCGGTCTTCCTGTCCCAGAGGTTAATATACACCTCTTGTTACGCAGGGGCTGTCAACGAATCATAGAGCTTATGAAACGTATCCCACTATACAAACACACCTTTGTGCAAAAAGGGTCCCTTGTACTACACAGATTAACTTGGTCAAATAACTCGTATCTATAATATTATGACCGGCTTTCGTATGGTCATGTTGTGCTCCTCTCCGTATTGGGGCTGCCTCTATTGTCCGTCCTAATCAAGCAGCCGGAGCGAAGCGATGGCAAGTCTTGTAAATGTTGAATATTTTGAGAGGAACTATCAAATTCTATTGCTTAGGCTATTTGTATACCTAGAGTACATATTCTAAAATTCTCCATTGTACTTGCTTCTAACTCGGGGCGCCACGACATGCCGCGGGCACTGTCTGCCCGTCCATTTCTCGAACTGGACGTATCCCTGCTTCAGAAGCACCTCGAGCCCAGGGACTGTCTTCCAGTGCTCCCCTGCCTGGCTCGCTAGCTGCAGCAGTGGAGTCTCCGCAGGCTTGTACGCCATGTCAATTACAACAGCTGCACCAGCGTTGTATTCAAATAGCTTGTCCGAAAGTGGGAAAATATTATTGGCAACCGCAGGGACCACCGCGGTGGCCGGAACCGTAGACACGATAACTGAGGGCGGGGCAGCACCTGCAGGCCACTGCTCTATGGAGTCCAAGACCTCGATATGTGCATCAGGGAACGCAAGCGCAAGCTCCTTTGCCTTACTGCTCGTACGATTCCACAGGTAAATGCGCTGCGCGCCGAGCGTCTGCAGAGCATAAATAGCTGCTCGGGATGTACCACCCGCACCGAGAATGAGGGCGGTGTCGATCACGGAGACATGCTCCGTGATGGAATCGCGAATACCCAGCCAGTCCGTGTTGTCGCCATATAGTTCCCAGGTTTTGCCGTCGCCAGAGGTCGGTTTAGGGATGATGGTGTTGACGGCACCGATGACTTCTGCGGCGGGAGAGAGCGCATCGAGGAGAGGGATCACGTCCAGCTTATATGGGATCGTCACGGAGGCGCCGCCAAAGTCAGGCGAGTTGATGGTGTCTTTGATCTCCTGTCCGACCACAGGTGTCTCAAGGAGTTCGTATTTGTGTGGAAGACCCAGGACTTCGAAACCAGTATTGTGAAGGGTTGGGGACATGGAGTGGGCTATGGGCGTGCCAAAAAGGAAGAAACGACGAGAGTGTAACAGCCCAAGAAGGTGAAGCGCTTCTTGAATTTGCTTGAATGAAAGTTGACCCGGGGCAGCCTTGACTGGGAGCAAAGGATGCGTAATAGGACTGAATGTCGAGTTGAGGATGCGCGACATCTGGCCCTCGATGCCCATATTGATGGCTATAATACGTTTGGACTGTGGCAGACTACTGACTTTGGATACAAAATCATACAGCTGGAAGTTGTCCTGTATAGTTTCCGCCTTGCCGACGATCTTGATGATGTCACCGAATTGCTTAGCCAGCTCGTAGTGTTCCTTGACGAGGGTGCTATTCCACTTCATTTTGCCGCTCCAGTCGTGTGAGGATGCGATGATCTGCGAGAAGCCTTTGCGAGCTACAAGATCTCGGGTATATTTCCCTGCGAGCGTGATCTCCACATCCACATACTCCACACCTAACCGGAGGGCAAGGTCAAGGAGCTCAAAAGCTTTTTTCTCCGCTCTATCAGGAAAAGCGCCACCTTGTGAGACAGTCCTCACAGTAAAGACTATGGGAAGGGAAGAGACGTTTCGCAAAGCAGCAACCTGATCGGCAACAAAAATTTTAGATGGGACAGCAGGTCCAGGCAGCTGGTATTCTGGATCCCGGAGCAGATCAACACGCAGCTCCAAGGCATCGGCACCCTCTGAAAGAGCTTCAATATGCGGGAAGGCGGCTGTGACATCAGGGTATGTCAATGAAAGGAAGTAGGAGCGTCGTCCCGCTGCTGCGTTCTGAGCCAGATTGGGGCGTTGACCAGTTATGTGCCGGAAGAAACGTGCTACCTCGTTCCGCGTGCCCTTCTCCGAAGCCGTAGAGTTAGGTCCAAAATGGTTAACAAATTGATGACTGGAACATTCGGCGAACCAAGGCTCGCGGCGCCGGAAAACATCCTCAATAGGCTCTTCATATGCGGGACGTGCAGTCTCTGCGTTGAGGTATCCGACGACTTCATCTAAAGAACGAGATATTTGCACGATCGGACCCTGATACACCGAATAGTCCTTGAGGAGCTGCCGTGCTTCAGCCGTCTCCACGATCCCACCCCCAAGGCTGAGAATATAATTCTTTGGCTTCTCCTTCAACAGCTCCTCTAGAATCTCGGTTTCCGCAGCGCGGAAATTGACCCATCCTTTTTCGTGGACAAACTCACGTACACCCATTTGATGCTTCTCTTCAAAGTAGGCATCGGCGTCGAGGAACGTCCAGGAGAGGGCTGAAGCAGCAGTTTTTCCTATGAATGTCTTTCCTGACCCTCGCATGCCGATAATGACTACAGATGCACCCGAATCATATGCGTGAGTGCCACTAGCAGAGGCCTCGGGTGTAATGTTGGCAAGATCCACGCCTTCGACTTTGAGTCCGATCTACACCACCCGAAGGGAAATTGACAACTTGTACATTGTGAGGCTTTATTTTCGTACCTTGTTTTCGAGGTCATCCCACCAATTGGGCCAAGTTTTCTCTACACATCTCTTCTCTTCGAGGATGGTATTTTCAATCACTGTGCCCAGTACGCTGAATGCCATTGCCACACGGTGGTCATCGTAGCAATGCACACTGACGCCCCGCCTCAAGTCGGCTACAGACCTTCCGACGACCTCCAGCCCGTCATCGAGCTCATTAGTCTCCACCCCGAATTTCGCTGGAAACGAGATTAATAATAAAAATGAAAACCAAGGCGCATTGACATACCAAGCTGATCTATCATCGCGCGAATTCGGTTACATTCCTTTACTCTCTGGTTCGCAATCCCTAAAATCCTCGTCTTCCCGTTGGCTACTGCAGCAAGCGCCGTCGCCGTCAAGAACGCATCAGTCATCACGGTCATGTCGATCTCCTCGATTGCCTTCAGCTGACCAATGGGTGGGCCGCGGACCGTCGTCGCCGTCGGTGTCTGTGTAACCTTACACCCCATGCGTTCAAGCACCTCCTTCGCGAACCTAGCATCGCCCTGTAGTGACGCAGAACCGATGTTGTCGATCGTGCACGTCGTCCCAGTGATCGCTGCGATTGCGAGCGGGTACGTCGCGCTGCTCGCATCCGACTCTATGTTGTACACCGCTGGGTTGACATATGTCCCGCGAGGAATCTCGTACACATCGAGCTGTGCACCGGTGGCTGGGTCCACGCGTCGTATTACGTCTATCCCGAATTCACGCATCATCGCGATCGTCATGTCGATGTAAGGCTGAGAGATGACCTGCCCCCCAACGAGCTCGAGCGTGATAGGCTCTGCAGCGTATGGCGCACACAGCAGGATTGAGGAGACATATTGGCTAGACACACTTGCTGCTAGCTGGATCGTGCCGCCGTGCAGCCCATTTGGTGCGATGGAGAGAGGAAGACAGCCTTCAGCCTCGACGAAGTCGATCGAGCTACCATTTTCTCGTAGCGCAGTCACGAGCGGGCCGATGGGACGCTGCTTCATGCGCGCATTGCCTGTGATCACAGTCGCCGTGACGTCATCCGACGACGATTGAACCAATGTGCACACCGTAGTCAGGAAACGCGCCGCTGTACCAGCGTTTCCGAGGTAGATCTCTTTGCCTTTCGATGGAACTGAGAGGGAACCTTCCCCTCCTTTCACCACCAGCGTCTCGCCTTCGTCCTCCCATTCAAAGCTAGCACCCTGTGCCTTCTTAGCACAAAATATCACAAAAGAACATTGGGGAACTTGCCTTGAGTTCCAGGATGGCGGCCATCATCACCTGTGTATCGTCGGAATGGAGAAGATTTCTGAGCCTGCAGGTGCCTTTCCCCAGTGCAGCCAGAACTAGAGCACGATTCGAAATGCTTTTCGATCCTGGAGTGGCCATTGTTACCGGATTGTGTTTAGGCACGCCAGGAATAACTTTCGCGGCTTCTGAAAGTGTCTTGGAAATAATGGTGTCGTGCACGACCGTAGCTTTCGGCTCATATGTTGCCCCGATTCTCGAAAGGATCACGATCTTCTTCTCAGGCCCACTATTTTTCTTGTCTACTTTCATGATATCGAGCAGCCGGTCAACCGTGAGCAATTTTGCCGCAGGTAGGCTAGCGATACGTGGGTCGGAGAGGGATATTGGGAGGTTGTACGCTTTTAGGCATCGAGACAGGCGCCCAACGCCTACTTGACCAAGAACCCCCATCTGTCTTGACACCTCGGCTTCGAGGATCATACCTACACTCACGCATTCCCCGTGGAGTACGCTAGGCGTTAGGACAGCTTCAATCGCATGTCCGATGGTGTGTCCAAAGTTCACGAGGTTGCGCAAACCTGTTTCGCGTTCATCGATAGTCACGATGTGAGCCTTGACTGAGATAGACCCGACGATGACAGACAGAAGGAGGTCTTGTGCAGTTGATCGGGTATCTTTAGTGCGGCCGGCGTGGTTTACAGAAGGTGTTTGAATAGCGGCAAATATTTCGGCCGAATTAGATTCCAAAGACCCGAATTCGGATTCATTCCAAATTGCTGCAGTCTGAGAGACAAGACACTTTTCAAGAGTTACAACATTATAAAGCGGAAGATTGACAGACCTTGACGACCTCAGCCATCCCGTTGGAGAATTCGCGAGATGGAAGTGTTTCGAGAAAAGCAGCATCGATGAAGATATATTCTGGCTGCCAGAAAGCGCCAATGAGGTTCTTTCCCAGTGGTGTGTCAATGGCAGTCTTTCCACCGACGCTGGAATCGACCATGGCCAAAAGCGTCGTTGGGATCTGAACAAAGCGCACACCGCGCATGCTACCAGCCATGAGACCTTAGCAACTATTAAACATGAATAACACGACTGACAATGTTGCGGCAACGAAGCCAATGAGATCTCCAATGACTCCTCCGCCCAGCGCTAGAATAACGCTATCTCTGGTGCACCTGTTAAGCAGAAGGAAGTCTTCAACATTTGCCTTGCCTTCCCGACTCTTGGAGGTCTCTCCTGGAGGAATGACATGGCTGAGGAATCTTGGTTTAGAAGAGAGCTTTAAAAATGCAGTCTCAAACTCCTGCTCGAAAGCATTGAGGTGGAAGTTAGCGACATGAGTGTCGGTAACAAGAATATATGTCGACGTCGGTAGATTGGCCAAGACAGTTTGGACGATGTAAGGTATAAGATGAAAGCCACAGTGAATGGACTCTTTGCCCAAGATGGAAACCTTGAATACGTCGGTCGCTGTCATCGTTGACCTGAGGCAAGTTCTGGAGAGTTGTGGCTTAAGTTTTTGGACCCCGGTAACGCCTCCAAGTACGATGATCTTATCTATAAATGCGAAAGGCCTGGGAATTGTTAGTCAGGATCTCTTATGAAAGGCCTGGGAACGTCGCGATAAGGTCCTGCTTTTTGTCAGCGAGCGCTCAAATTAAAATAAAATCCCCTACCATTTCTGCGAGCGCAGCGAGCATTCAATCACTGGGAGATCCATTAATAATAATAAAATTCACACCAAAAGGTGCACTCTACAATCCTTCCCCCCCTGAGCGCAGCGAGAATTACACCGGGCCCCAGGCAAGCCATACTAATCAGCAAGATCAAAGTCCGTTAGAGGAGATAGAACTGTACGAGACATGGTAGGGGGTATAGAATGCTAGAACAAACTCTAGCTTCTCTATCACTGTATCCAATTTTCTAACTTCGCCCTGCTGGTTCTAGCAAGTGGAATAATCGAAGTATATATTCATTGAAGTAAAGTACCTATCTTATCTTATCTTAATCTTGATCGTGACCAAAATCGGAATGCATAACTCGTTATTATTGTCATTACACCTGCCCAAGCAACAAAGGTTTGGACAGGAAAGGGATGTGGTCTATGTACGGTTAACTAAAGAGCCTCGCATATACCTGCGTAACATGTAACAGGAGTAGAAGGCATGCGTTCGGAGGGGTATCTAAGGAAAAGTGATATGTGAGAGTCGGAATTCAATGCTACAGAAGCGGGTATGAGGAAAAGAACACAACATAAATATGGGTCGAAAAGTTGAACAGTGTTAATAATTCAAGAGGACCTCTGATGCTGAAAGCTGTTAGAAAGATGCGAGCCAAGTGTGAGCCCACCAAAAACCCAGAAAGTATTCCAGTACACATCTAAGCGTGTACATTGTGTCCATGCCCACATAGTATCACTCCTCCTCCCCTTCATCCTCTTCCTGAATCGCATGGCGGAAGGCTGGCCCCGATCGGCTCGCAGGCAACTGTCTTCTCCCTCCGCTTCTCCCTGTATCCGTGTCGTAAGGGCTCTCAGATGGAATTGGTGATGCACGCTCAGCCGGAGAGTGGCCGACCTTCGGCCTCCCTGAACCGGATGACCCACTACCAGAAGACACTGAACTTCTGTGGTTATTGTGACCGTGGTTGTGATTATGCCCTGCTGCCCGCTTTGCAGAGCGGTTGCCCCTGGGCGCAGGGGAAAGCGTTAGCGGGGGGTCAACATGCACAGCACTTGTAGATGCTGCCGAGGTGCCCATCTGCCCCAGCCCACCCGCAAACGCCGGAATCTCATCGTCCTCATCGACCCAGTCACTCTCATCACCAAGGCTAATGGAATGGCGTCCAGAGAACACATCCCGAAGAGATGCTGGCTCTGTCGTAGGTGAGATCACGAGGACCTCAATGGGGAGATGTGCAGTGCGGGACTGCCAGCCAGGCGGTTCAAGCCCCCAGGACTTCTTCCAGCTCGAGCGCCCCACAGACTGTGAGTGTCCATAGCCATGTGCGGCAGGACTCATAAACGGCCCTGTTCGCTTCTGTGCGACGAAGGTGGTGTTGCTACTGCTAGACCGTCGAGGCTCATCGCTTGATCGGCTGTTGCGCATTCTCATGGGTGATGCTGTCCGTGGCCCGTCGCTCTCAGAAAGCTCGTAGTAGGAAGCTGGGCGCGAGGATGTGGGCGAGTGCATTGAGGACGTGGCGGAATTCGAGCGAACATGAGGGGCACGATTTTGACGTACGACGCGGGTCGTAGAAGACCCAGAGCCTACACGGCGATGGTATTTCTGCATCGGAGATGCAGTGCGCATACGGTTCGAGCCTGCTGAGCTCTGAGATGGCGACTTTCGATGGCGTTGCATCGAGAAACTTCGAACAGATGAGGGACGGGATGAATAATCACCTCGTTCAGAATTGGGGGTATGACTCCCAAAAGACCGTCTAGTCACCTGGGGAGAGTCCATGACCAGCATCTGGACTGAAGTACCAGACGAGCGGCGAGAATTAACGCTACTAGATCTCCTGGATGATGCAGAGGGACGTGGCCGATGCCCACGTCCGCCGAATCGACTCCCTGTCGATCCTCTACGCTTAGCAGATCCTTGGCTATAAGATTGTGTAGAGTTTGTGATTGGCCGGCCATAGATGTAGGTGTTACCAGCCCCCACGGTCTCCTTGCGTTTCCCTTTCCTATCGTCGTGGAACCACAACCTCAACGTTGTGAGGATGTTACCACGGTTACGCTGTGGGGCACTCGCTGTAGGTTTGGAGTTTGATGCTTCAGGAAAGTTGGGCGTCGATTTGGACTGAGGGAATATTTCCCCAGGCGTATTGGCAGGGGTTGGGGGGAAGCCGCGAAGAGTACGTAAAGATCCCTCAGCCTCCGTCATCACCCACGGCGACCCAATTGAGGGTTGCGAGTGACGGAGATCCGACGGAGGTGGTGTTGAAGGTGGATAATCCTTGGATGGTTTCAGTGGTGGTGATTTCGTCAATTTTGTGGAACCACCGCTTCCGTGCGAGTTTCTAGGTTCCTCGCCACTAGCCATTCTTCTATCAGTGTCTCTAGATTTCTCTCTCCCTTTCTCTCTATCCCGCTCACGGTCCTTCTCTTTCTCCTCACGAACAGCTTCTGACGACTTCTTCCGCACCAAACCAGCTGCTTCTAAGGCTGTAGTCGCTCTCTGCATTATGCTGACGCTTCCAGATCTCGACTTCCGGTTTTTCGTTTCTTTATCTCTCAAACTCGATGCAGGTGTAGACGGATGCGATTTAGACGAGGTGTCTGAAGGTGCAAGCAACAGAGAGCGCGTAGGTGTCGATGGCCGTGGTGGTGATGGTGACGATGAACGATGGAATGTCGGAGTAGGGGGCACGAACGCAAGCTGCGGTGTTGATCTTGCTGCGCTTGATGCCGTAGCGCCACTATCGGTTTGAACCCCAGTCGAAGTTTTGCGCTTCTTGGACGCCTTGAGCTCAGCAGGTTTTGTTGGCGAGTCAACAACACGAGGTAAAGATGTCGAAGGCAAGGTTCCTTCTATCTGCCGCTTTTCTGCCTTCTTCTTCAACATCCACCAGACTGCCCCAGATGCGTCACATGCATTGGAGAGTACCGAGTGCACAATCTGCGCCGTATCGAAGCCGAGGGTACTGAGTGTGTTCAAAAGCTCCCGTTCAGTAGGTGTGGAGAAGATAATGGGCGCAGGCGTAGTAAGGAGGGATGCAAAATCAAGGTCCCAACTGAAAGGTAAAGGGATTGGTGTTGAAGTTGCTTTCTCAGTTGTCGGTGACCCAGGATCTGACAACGTTGAAGAGATTGAACGACGTTTGGTGCGTGCCGGAGTGCGGATGGGTAGGTTGGGAGGAGCTTTGAAAGAACTGGAGGAGTTCTGGCGGGGAGGACGAGAGGGACTTCCATGAGACTCTGCCTGAACTGTATCAGGCTTTGCGATGGTGTTGGAGCGGGCCATTTTGGAGTAAAATGACTCGATGTCCGAGGAGGTTTTCCGGATGGTAGTTTCACTTGATTTGCGATGCAGACCAGGGGGTATATCGAAAGGATCGTTGAGATTCTCGTCGGGAGTTGTAGGTGCAGTTGTGACAACCTCGGATGCAGAAACAAACGGCGAGTCGGCTGTTGAGCTCTCTGAGGAGCGGTGGGATTCGGCGTTGTTGTCGTTAAGTATGATTTCCGAAGTCAATTGAGATAGCTGTTGTGTGGATGCATCTAGCTCGTATGTAAGGTTTCGCGCGGTGAACCAGGGGTGCGCTAAAATTTGAGGGATCGTAAGCCGGCTTATAATATCTTTCTGTAAAATATTCTTGATCAGATCCCGAGATTCTGCGCTCAGGTATCAGTAATTGTGGACAGGCATTGAATGTTTTAATACCAATTGACAACCAGTCCGGGTCTTCAAAATCTCCTTTGATGATCTTTTGTCGCATAATATCGTCATCGTCATCGTCAAATGGGAGCATTCCCGTCAAAAGGCAGTACAAGATGATGCCCATAGACCATACATCAACCTCTATTCGAAAGATGAATTTCAAGACAGGAGTGATAGATATCGAAGCATACCTGGCCCTTGGTATTTCTTTCCCTGCAACATCTCTGGCGACGCATAACCAGTCGTACCGCAGAAAGTCTCCATGAAGCTTCCCCTCTCGAATTCTCGCGTGAAACCAAAATCCCCAAGTTTGACACGACAACGTTCATCCAGGAGCACATTCTCTAGCTTCAGGTCACGGTGCACGATGCCATTATCGTGTAAGTAGGCGATGGCAAGGCAAAGCTGGCCAAATAGTATCTTGGCCTCATCCTCTGCGAGTCGTCCCTTCTCCGCGAGGTAATCGAACAATTCTCCGCCGCAGCACAACTCGGTCACGATCCAAATGGACGCTTCGGTTGCAATAACCTCGTACATCTGGGTGATATGTGGGTGATGGAGCTGGCGATGATGGTGTATTTCTCGTGTGAGTGAAGCCGACATAGCTTTAGGAATCTGCTTGATGGCGACTCGGGTCGACGTTAGGCGATGTGTTCCCATTCGAACTTTTCCATAAGCCCCTACAGGTCCGGTGAGGCGAATAGAATGATCATGATTATAAGACGGATTTTACCTTCTCCAATAACCTTCCCAAGTGTATAGTTTCCTACTACTTTGATTTTGTCGGAGGAAAGCTCTTTCCCGAGTTCATTATAGGCATTAGCGAGCTGAGCTTTGTGGTTCTGGGACACGGAGCCGGTCTGTTTGTGACCGTTCACTGAAGGCATGGCAACATTTACAGATTTCTAAGGTAGGAAAAAGAAGGGATAGGGCGCAGGGGCCAAGCAAGGACAAAATATTGAGAATCTGTTGTGACGGAAGGGAAGAAGGAGCAGTGTGGCGTGAGAAAAAAGTGCCTGATGGTTGAAATGAGGGCACCACCCAGCTACCATCTAACGCCACTTTGAATTCTACTCGAGAATTGAACATGATATTGTAGGGTATTGAGCCCTGAATGTCTCTCAGCACCTCCGATTTCGGTTTTCGCAGCCTCAGTTCTAACGTCCAACTTCTTAAATCCATGTTGAATACATGCCATTCGCGAATATTTGCAAGTAAGAAAAATTGATCCCTGGGCCTTATGCCTTATTTAAAACCACTGGCAGCTCCTCGTACATATAATAATAATTGAAAGCTGACCATCATGATAAGAGGAAAGACTGACACAAATTAAGTAGTAGTTGAAACGTTGATGCCCGATAAGCAGGTGTCCCACTGCCATGCATGTCACATTTCATAGGAACTGCATATCACAAGAACCAGAGCATGTAATCATAATTGGCATACGGCCACGATCATAAAACTGATTACACAGATATCCCTATAAGTATATCCTGAAGTTACAACTTACTAAAACAAGTGAATTTGTCCAAGAACAAAGGGAACAAGTGTTGTGGAAGATTTTTTTCATAGAAATTGGCCACTTTAAATTTCGAGTCAAACTAGGGCAGTGAAGATTCGGTGGCACAGTTGCCAACTTGCATGCGTGGAACTGGAGGTATGCAAGAGTGTGACAAGCTCAGAAACGTTACATGTCAATGATGAGGCACTGCACTGCGGGTCACGCCGTGGGGAAAACATTGCCGTCGTGTAACGGCTTTCTCTTTCGAACGACCATCCTCTCCCCTAGCATCGTTTGACACGGTGAGCTCCAGCTGCAACAAGTCTCCATACTTACGACTGAAGAGAATTTCGTCATCTTCCAGACCCACGCGCTTCCATCATGTTTGTCCGACCCGTAACCCAAATGAGGCCACCTCACTCACCTTCCGCATTCCAGGTCTGAACCTTACGACCCATATGTCCCACGCAATGGTTCCTCAAACCCTGCCGGTCCCAGTCAAGGGAACGCCAAAACAGCTGCCATCCAAGCGCAGATTGACGATACTGTTGGAATAATGAGGGAGAACATCACGAAGGTGGCAGAGCGAGGCGAGCGGTTGGACTCACTACAAGACAAGACAGGTATGTTCTTTCACAGCTTTCTCAGCTGGTCTGCGGCGTCAGTGTGGTGCAGCCCCGTAAGGGAAGGGCTTGGGTTAATCTAATTCCACCTCAGATACCCTGGCTGTGTCGGCGCAAGGGTTTCGTCGTGGCGCAAACCGAGTACGCAAGGTAAGTCTCATCGCTTCCACACGATTTCGTTGTCTCAGTCTGAAATCTTTTACAGAATATGTGGTATGTCTCTTGAATTTAGTCATCCGCAACCAATCTAACACTTCTTCCTTGAAACGCAGGTGGAAGGATATGAAGGTGTGTTCATTATTTCAATCTATTTATGTTTTCTAACACCTATCTGGCCGTTAGATGCGCATTATCATTGGAGTTGCAGTCGCGGTGATCGTCGTCATCATCGTCGTCTCGATTGTCAAGGCGACAGGACATTAGTGTTCTCTCCCTATAGACCCGCTCCCGCTCCCACCCCCCAACCCGACGTCCTGTTGTATCTATGCACCATACTACTGTTAATTTCTTCGGCCCTTGTGTGTACATACTAGTACCATCGTCTCGAGATGTTGCACAATAGTCGGAGTATTGGACTTTCTTATTATTTGGTGTTTCTCCGTGTATGTCTCTCGTGATTTGTTGTTGTGTCTCTGCTGGGGCTATTGTGAAGATAAGATAAGATCGTATACCTTTGGGCAGGTCAACATGTAATTTGTCCCTCTTCTGAGGCTCTTCAGTTTCTAAGTGCTGTTTGACAGAGAATGGTCAGTTCGCACATCAAAGCTACATACTCGGAGCTCATATCACCACTAGAACTCTCTCAGTCACGAGGACCTTCCAGCAGAACTACTAATTAGTATATTTCACGACGCCCACCGTGAATCCGTGAAGGAGTTTCACAGTACTTTGGTAGATGATCCATTCGAGAAGAAATGGTTTCTTCGTCCAGAATTATTCCATCCGCGATTCCCAGATGCGCTGGCCCAGGTCTCTCCACGCTGGGACAGTATCATGGCATTTATTCCTGATTTTTGGACTACGCTCGTCATCATTATCGACGCACCCAAACCAATCGATGTCTCCGCGATTCAGTCTTACTTCGACCGCAGTGCAGATTTGCCGCTTGATATCGTCATAACAAGGCGCCCAGGCTCCCCCAGACCCAGCGCAGAGGAAGAGAGAGCCGCCCTCTCGCCCGTGTTGCCTCTTTTGAATCGTTTTGTCCATCGCTTCCAGAGTCTCTCAATCTACACTATGCATGGTTCGACTCTCCCAAAACTTGGGCACCATTTGGTAGGGATCTTCAATGATCTCATAACATTAAGGCTTGAATTCGAATTCGATGATGGTGGTCCCTCGTACGCTACCGTAGGCCAATCGATTTACTTGCCTAAAGTATCCAAACTTACCCTCGATGGCCACAATTTCCTTAACATCACTTCCGTGAACAGAACCGCATGGGTGCAGCAGTTTCCAAATGTCAAGCATCTCTCCCTCGTGCGGCTCAAACCCATCAAAAGTGGATCTGCCAATGACTCGCGCATTTTACTCTACGATTTTCTCGACGTGGCCAGCACCTCCCTCAATCTCGACTACCTCCGACTATGCGACTTTGTGCTTACAAACCCGTTCTCCGAGGAGCTTTTCGTAGAGCTCCGCCTCGGTAGCGCACTCATCCTTGAAGATCTCCCCCGGGCTTTCGTCCACGAGTTCCTCTTCCCAGTGACACTGCAGACGCCTGAGCTGCACGTCACGCGATGTTCACTTAATGCGATGGGTCGTATTCCTGGGGTGTCTATATTGCGCCTCGAGGAGATGGCCGAGTTCGACGACCTCGCGAGCCATCTGAAGAATTGGAACGGGACGACATTGACGTTGGTTCGGTGCAGTGGCTTCAACGATGAGTTTCTAGAGATGCTGGGTGCCGTGAGCACCTATACAGGTGCAATACACCTCGCGAAATTGACGGTTGAGGATTGCCCAGGATTTACGGTGGAGGCGCTAAAGAAGATGGTGGAGTCGAGGAATAAAAGGGTAGAAGGAGTAGCTGACGGTGATGAGTGGCCTGGCAGACCTGCGATCGAGCAGATCAGTGTCACGGGCAAGGGGCCGAAGTTGGAGGCCGTTGATGCAGAATGGCTACGAGGTAGGGTTAAGCACCTGGTTTGGAAAGTTGGATGTGCCTAGTACTAGGCTTGGCTTGCACATCGTCGGTCACAATTCAAATTTGGCGCATGTTCATATTACATCACTGCACTCTAACTAAACCCTGCCGCAAACACCTTCAGACCTCAAGCGTTGGGATCCGGTTTGAGGACTGGATCGAATGGCGAACCCGACTGCCACGGTCGCGCAATCCTGCTTGTCGTGTAGGTACATTTTCCCGTACGATCACATTCGTCTTGATCGCTGGGGTATGTGTCGAAGCAGTTGTAAAGGCAACCCGTTACAACGCGGCATTCGTCGAACGTCTTTGGATAGAAGAAATGAGGGATGGGCGGATGTTTCGATCTTACACCCTACGTACCTCGGGAACACATTCGACTCTCGATGAGCAACAGTATTTTCCAGACGGAGAGCTGTGAGGGGAGAAAAAGAAAAGAAAAGAATCAAGATCTGCTCGTGATTTCCATTCAAGATGGGACGACGCACACTACTGCCGCATTTTTGCTGTCGCAGACACCACATGGGTTCCCGCCCGTCGAGCTATAATCTCCCGCCGGGAAAGTGTAGTTCGTGATTGGTTGTTGCGGAAGATCTATCCAACCAACTGGGAGACCCTTGTCGCAGTTCTTGGTGCACCCGTTTTTGGACACTGGGAGGAACTTGAGTACTTGGACGCAGGGGCTAACGAAGAGATCACTTACAGCAATACCACGATGAACCGCTCGCACAGGTTCCCTGTTTGACGCAAACATAGTGTCCATGATTAGAATCTAATTCCCGCCTACTAGAGGCTCACTCACAAAGGCACTACAGCATTGCGTTGCCGTGCAGTTAGCGCACTGATTAGGCTCTGGTGTAGGAGTCGGATAGTTGGTAGGCGTTAACGTAAACGTCGGGGTTGCGGACGCCGTGGGCTTGACAACACCAGCGTCACCGATGCAATTTGCCTAAAGGAGACCCGATTGTGAGCTTTCAAGGAAATTCGAATGCATTGTGGAGTGTACCTGGCAGCCCTTAAGGATCCGATTCATGATCAGCGAGAACGGGAGCTGCATATTTAGGCACAACTCACGTTCTCACGAAGGCATAAGGGTGAAGAAAAAAGGTCCGCAGAGACACTAAATTTAGAGCAGCAGTACTTCTTTTTGTCGTATGCGCCACATAATGGTAGAGCGGTAGGATTTGCCCCAGAAGGCACCTCGGGAAGGGTAGCATTTCCGTAAGCGGAGCACACGAGGTAGTTTAGAGGAAGCCTATTCCAGTCAAAAAATGACTTAAGGACGAACTTTGTGCGACTTACGGGTTACAACTTAGACCAACGTTAATGGATTGCCACTCCTCGAGGGCCATGCTGACATTTTGCGCCAAGGAGACTAAGTTGAGTGTATAATCAGTATACTTGCGTATAAACAGATGCCAGCACTTACAGCATGAGTCACCCAAGTTAGTCTGGACGAGCTTGGGGCAGATGCTCGTTGCTGGGCTGAACGAGCAAATCTGTGTATCGGGGACCATCGAATTGCAAGAAAGGCCAGGGTTGAGCGCGAGAAGTTGTGCATTCGTCAGGGAGTTCTTGCCCGCAGCAACTAAATGAATGCAATGGTTACTTGAACAATCAGGATCAGGACAAACTAAAATGCCTACCAGTACACGTGTCACCAGAAACCAGCTAGAAAAGATTATTAATATTTGAGGTAGGAAAGTGAAAAGGTGACGCACGCTGTATTTACGAGAACATGCGGTACTCGGTGTTCCCGCCGCCCTTTGAGAAGTACACAGCATTTCCTGTAGTGCAAGCAAAATTTTGAGCGCAATCTCAAAGAAAATAAGATCTGGTTCCACGAACCCCGACATAGATATTCGTACACTGCGCATTCACATTCGGGTTGAGGCTGAGCAATTGGGCGAGAGTGATCTTTAGTGCTGTCGCGATGCCGGCACAACCGCCCTCTGTGCCCTTGACAGCGTAGACAGAACCACAATTGTTTAGGGCGCTGTCGGTGCAGATAGCTGTCCCGCCGATAAGATTTGTGCATGCCGCGTTGATTGTCGGGTTCAACTGTGGCGCGACGTGAGTATGCATAGAGACTTTCGTGGAAGATGTGTACTTGGCCGAGCCAATATCTGGAAATACCCGCGCGGGCAGAGATTGTGTCGCAATCATCGCCAACGAGAACTGTCGTCTTCCGTGTACACTGGGTGGAGGTCGCTATAATTCAATTAGCAACATTAATATAACTTTCCGAGATCAATTAACTCACGTGAAGGCGTGGTGCTGGTTGACGTCGATGTTGGCGCCCCAGCTACACAAAGCGTCTGTCCAGGATAAATGTTGCAGGCACCTGCAAGATTTGGGTTGTTTGAGTAAAGCTTGTCGAGCGTTATACCATTGGCACTAGCGACATCGAAGCACCCATCACCACTTTTGATTGTGTAGACAGGCTGTGTCGCACACATAATATCAGATTACAAGTATGGATTAATCTTCGTATCAGATTACCTGACAGTCGTAGGAAGCCGACACAAGGCAAAGCGACTGGCCTATCGAAAGTGAGGCACATTTCATCCTGCAACAACGGTTCAGTGAAAAAAGATGATTATAATCGCAAAAATGGGCGCACGTTGGGTTCAGGGTTGTGAGTTGATAGTTCGAGATTTTGTTGGTACTTGCAATCAAATCACAGCTATGGTTGAAAAGTTCAGGAGATAGAAACGGACATGTATACAAATAATACACACTTGTCTCCCGATTTGACTGTGTATGTTTTTGTACAGGCAGTTGCTAATACGAAAATAATTATACTAAAAACTGGAAGCCTTATGGTGCAAAAACGTACAGGTGGGTGTCGGTGTTGTAGAAGCTGAGAGATTAATGCTTAGTGAAATCATGGAGCGGCGCTATTAAATTAAAGTCGCACTTGTGGGTGTCGCACCAGCGACGCAGAGCATCTGGTCGGGCTGAATGATACAATTTGAGCCTATGTTGGGATTGTTGGCGATGAGTTGGTCGGTTGTGATCTTGTTGGAGGTTGCAATCGCCGCGCAACTTTAGATAAGTTAAGCTTAATTAAATATCAAAAACTCAAAGTACAAACCTGTCCCCACCCTTCACCTTATAGACAGGCTAAAAGAGTATTTGAGGAAAGTCTCTCCCCAGAAAAGAAGGGGAAAAAACATACCTGGCAATCATATGTCGAATCCTTGACGCATAAAGATTGGCCAACAGAAAGTGTCGCACAGTTAAGTGTAGGATTAAGCTTCGTAAGCTGATATGAGGATATCAAGGCTTTTTGAGGGATCAGTGTGCATGTGTCCCCGCTAACAACCTGCAGGCGGAGTGAGTTTAAGATCAAGAGTGTCGGTGGGTCAACCTGCAGTATAAGTCTGTGTGCAAGCAGCATTGACACCTAGCCATAGTTTTCATGTCAGAGCTATTTCCAACCGATCGTCTCGAGCTACTTACTTGAGATAAGTGTGAGAGGAAGTAATGCTTTACATAGAGGAACAAAGCGCATTTTCGATGACGTGCCTTCAGCAGTGAGGGACAGTTGTCTGGCTGAAAAGGAGGCACTCAAAACAGGACCTGGATTCTAGTAACGGATGGTATAAGTTGATCCTAGAGCGTGTGAGGCACTGGTGGGGTATGCGAACGAGGTAAGTCTTGGCGAGAGAGATATGATCGGACGAACAGCTTGTCCACGATGCTACAGGAGCTCCTGTCCAATGCGCATATCTCAGAATTGATATGCATATCGCAGGGAGAAGATGGGGAGGTTATGATGAGGACCCCGAACTCCTGCAGCTCCATACAAAGTGTGGAATTCTTTGCCGAAAATGATGAATTTCTAGAACTAAGGAGTCAGATGTATCTAGCGAGTGCCAAGTCGTAGAACTTGACCCACTTACTCGAAGAATCCGCGCCCATTTCGCGCCCATATTGAAGTGGAGTTGATGGTTATACACGGCTGATTTCGAATTTTGTAAACGCACCGGAGCGAAAGATCCGAAGTCCCCAGTGACTCACTCATTCGTGTTTGAGGGTACAGTAACTTCATGCGTGGGATGCATCAACTGACCGTGAACTGTGGGAACCAAGAGACCTGAGGCCTTGAGGTTCGACAAGTCACAAGTCATCCTATATTCTCAAGATGATGCCGAACGAGCTGTTAAAATCGATTCTCAAGTTCCAGAAGCTAGAGCGCCACCTAATTCAATTGTAATTGCGGTTCGTGACTTTCGCCACTCGCATCAGGAAATTGTGGGGATCGTGATATTGCTATATAAATGTCGGTGAAGGTCTGATAAGGTCTTATAATTTATTATAATGTGTTTAAACATCTTTATCTAGTGTTATAATATATACCAGAGTTTCCTCAAGTCTGTGATGCGCGAGCCTGCTGGCACAACCTGGCAAGCGCCGGGTGTCGCGGACGTTGCGGAGCAAAGTGCATAGCATTGATGATCTATCAAAGTGCCTCAACTCGGGATCAATTACTACGTCACGGACAGACAGGCGAGGACTATTTTTAGTACACGCTCGCATAATACATCTGTGTTCGACATATGGCTGATGCTTTCGTACAACTTTTGAAACCACAAGTTTAATTTATCAAAGTAACATGTGTATTCAAATTAGGGTCCGCCCGTCGAGATGAAGATTCAACCAATGCACTGCTGGGCTGCCAAGGACCTTTGCTTAAATGACGTACAGGCACTCGCATCCACTTTTCCCCAGCTACCATCTGCATTACAACGGCGGGTCTGTGTGTTTGACGGTTTATCGGAGCCAGCGGGGCATTCGATTATTGCATCCAAGTCAGTTCCTGTTGAGGGCCAGACACCATCCTGATGGGCAACACGGTGTCCACATTAATTCGAGATTGATTAGGAGTATTCAGGGTGGAGAGCTCACCTTGGGACAGGAGCGGTAGTAGCTAAGCAACTTTTTAGTCAGATCAGCTTCTTTGGTGTCGAGGTCGACGGCCCAAAGCTACTCGGAATTATAACTTATTTGTTCAACAGGCAGAAAGAAATAATGCATACCATGGCTCCCCCTAGTCCGCGCTTATTGATGATACCGATTTTCGAAGAGAAAGAGCTGATATTTGACAGTGAGCGAAATAACTTGACGTGAGCAGGACAACTTACAACTACATCGAATAATATATATTTGACCATGAGTAACTTGATTAATTTGGAAATGAAGAGACTCACATCATCATCATATCCTACCCATTGGTCGTCGAAAACCTGTGGCTCTTGAGTGCTGATGTAAGTCCAAGGCCTGGTTGACGTACCATGTAATCTGCAAGTGAAGTGAATCAGTATATTTACAATGTGCAGTATACTGATCGACCTACATCCATCTTGTGGCTCAAAGGTCACACCTCTCCCTGCAATAAAATCAGTTCATGAAACCTTTTTTTCTTTGCTCTCTTCCTTACCTTGCTGGGCATCTGCGATCTCCTTAATCTCGAAGTATCCAAGATAACCGTGTTCTGCAGTGCATCGACCTGCGGTTCCAGCAGACCCAGGGGCACCGGGGGAGTTGTTTGACCGGTCTGCGAGGGTCCATACACGACCGTATAGCGGAAGGCCTGGAAATAAGCGTACAAGATAAGATGCTTGTAATTTCATGACAGGATCTGAAATCTGACCAGCCATCAACTTTTGAGGAGGGACTCCGGCACCAAGATACTGATCAATGGCCGATGTAAACGACCTTGTCATCCTTGAGTATACACCAGAGGGACAGTAAAAAATCTACTACGAACCAGCCTGGAATCCGGCGATCGGCAATAGGTGCGTGGTTTTCGACAGTGTTTTCCCAGTTTCCTGAACATGTTCTGTCAGCTTGATAATTATTCGGCCCACGACTTCACTGACCATAGAAGCTGGACCGCAAAGAACAACTGTTAGTTTTAGCGCAGTCGAGACTGTTTAAAACTTACTCGTATGTCATGATGCTGATAATTTCGTCAATAAAATGGCACAGAGAAAGAAATTGTTCATGAGACATACTTTATCCAATCAACGTTGTCCGAAATGACCTTGGCATCGATATTCTTGAAATCTTGCGGCCCAGCCGGTGCCGCCATTGTGATCAGTAGGGGCTTTTTCCCAGATGAAGCAGCTTCTGCCTGCACGGCAGCTCGCATTTCCTTTACGAGGGCACTGAAGTTGGCTTTGTCTGCAGCTTTGCCGCCGCGAGTCGGGTCGCCAATGAACTCCCAGTCGATGTCAATACCATCGAATTCAAGTCTCCGAGCCCATTTGATGCAAGATTGTATGAAGGTGGATCTTGTAGCTGCAGTTTCCGCCATTTTCTAACATCTCTGTTAGCTTATGCTTAGATGTTGAGGGCAGTTTTATCACCGAAAAGAATGGCGTGTAATCCACACCTCCGGTATATTTGCTCGCTGGGGAGAATTAGTTTGAGTAAACAGAAAGTACCAAACGCAACATACGGCCATCGTTCATACTCCAGCCTCCAACTGAGAAGGCGGTTGTGCAACTGGGATTGAGACGGTGGATCCATTTATTCATTCGGAGGGAGAGCTCTTCGTCGTTAAACCTATTTAAGAAAAATTAAGTGATCGGAGTATCACGCAGAAAACAAAAACTTACTCGTGCGGAACTACCGAATTATCTTGATGGGAATATAAGTGAGAATCTCCGGCATTCATAATGATACTACATACTTTCGGCCATGAAAACGAAAGCTTTTGGAGAATATGATTCAGATAGATATAAGGGAGAATATAAGATGAAACTTGCCATAGTTGATGTGTGTGTAAAGAAAAGGATTGATGTTCTCGGGAAGGAAGGCATAATCTCCATTCTTGCATGCCGGAGTGGATGGGTCGAACCCACGGTATTGAGCCCAATTCGAGAAGTAGCCAATCAATTTCCTGGAAGAAATAGAGTCAGAATTCAAAGTGCACGAAGTTCAGAGCGCGTACTTGGAGTTGAAAGTGCCTGCGGGTGGACGGAAGAGCTTTGACTCGTCAATGACAGGGATATCTCCAGGCTTCTTCGGCGCTGTATGAGTTGGTAAATAACGATAAGAATTTCAAAATTTGGTTTGACTCACGAGGGCCGTCATTTATCTGTAGAATATGGATGAATACGAAGTCGTCGAAGGGATATGAATGCACGCACACAACGACTTTGGCAACGGAGGCTGGTCAAGCAGAACTCTTTGGTAGTTCCACAATAACCGAACTGACTGCAGCACTGGATGATAGGATTAATATATGCGATCTGAATGAGGGGAGACTCTTACCTGGTTGCCTGGGCACAGCGCACCCTTAGCTTGTGAACCACAGATGGCAGGGATTTGGGCGAGGACGACGCGCCCCACGGCGAGGAGATAAATCACAGCAAAGAGACTCTTCATCATTCTCGGTTTGGGGGATCTTTAGATGAGAAAGTATTTGACCTTGAGTAGAATACATGGCGCGGCGGGAAATGGCAAGCAGAGATTCGGATGTGCCAAGACATCTAGAAGAATTGATCCCGAGATCAGATCCATCGGCATCACCGGGTATCCGGGGTCCTGATTGTGCCACCACATGGTCGTCACTTGGGTCAGCGTCCGATATCTTGAACTCTCATGGATAGATTACGACCGCTTTCATTTATACATGGCAAATCTGCACGGACTTGGTTCCAACATAGCTACAAGCCTTGACAGGCATGCATCTATTCTCAGCCTTTGGCATACTTGGGCTCCTCCACGTCGCTCGTGGTGGCGAGCTCGATCAATTTGCCACTCAACGCGCTCATCACATCCGCGCACAACACCTTGCGGGTCGGCAGGATGACCCAAGGCCATTGGACAGTCCTACTTCAGCTAAAACTCACTCATCATACGCAGACGTTCCTGCTAATAGCATCAAGTTGGAGACTGTCATAGACAACTCCAAGCGCCACTTGCTGGTTGCCCGACTTCACGGCGCCGCCGACAATGATCGTGATGGCGAAATTAGCTACAAAGAATTCATCAAATCGCTTCTTTTCTCCTGGAACTCGACTGAAAACCTGGAGGCTGCGCTCTCTGCCTTCCATTTGCCATCGGCTTCGGAGATCTTCAACTCTATGGACGAGAATGGTATGAGATACATCTCTTTCTGTCTTTCCAATGTTTGAAATTTTGATACCTAGGTGACGGTTATATCTCGATGGATGAGCATTCTAGCTTCTCGAAGCGCTCCACAACCCCTGAGACAAGCCCGCCACATTGCTCTGCCCTACGAACTAAAGCTGAATGTTTGTCTGCGATTTTACATTAATTTAGCAAACTCACCTAAATTTCTTTGAAAACAGCTTGCGCAACTAAAGATATCTTGAAATGTGCACGTATGTACTCTCATCCAAGCTTCGTAACACCTCAGAAACTCAGAACATTACTTCAGCTTACTTCTCTGCTGCTGAGGGAATGTGTCTGGCTGGACACCCCAACCTGGTTGAAACTTGTATCCTGAGCAACCCCTGTGCGTCTATATGCGAATGCATAGCGAACGTTGGCGCAGCTGCGAAGAACAAGGCTGTGATGTATATTCAACACCCGGACTCGTCCGTCCACATCTATCAGCCAGAGCACGAGAAGCGCCTATTTTTCCTTGCATGGATCTTCTACGGTCTTATCGCGTTCGCAATCCTTGAATACTGTATGTATATGCACCCTGATTGATCCATTCCGTCCGTCCCTGACATTTTATTCCAAGCATCTCTGGCACTGGCTGCTTTGATCACTCATTTTGCTGGGTCTGACATCAACGATTCTCGCTGGTAGGTGTATTTTTAAATAATGCATTAACTGAATAACTCTGCTATACAGGATGGATGTTAAAATATGGGAGAAGGGAGACCCACCAGACTGTTCCATGTCAGTCTTCACGAAATTAAAATTTGCATCCGCTTTGTTAACGCCAAATTTAATCCAGGTACCTCTATTGTATGGAGAGTTTCTCTCAAATCGTCGAATGAGGCTCACAGTAAGACGTACAGGGGGTGATTGCGGTGCTATTGGTACTGCAGCGTCTCATAGATGTCCCGGCGGAGGAGTCCGCGTCTACGGAAACTCATGCAAGGTATTCTAAATTTGTGGTGCTGTTTGAGCGATCTAATTTTCTTCCTGACTACCAGGATCATTTCCGATATGGAAGCCGAGGTGAAGTCAAACCTATTCGCCTAGTTTTATTTTATTTTATTTAAAAATGTGGTATTGAAATTCATTCTAGGCTGCGGCTTTTGGGGACTCGGTTGCCAGAGTGTCTGTTACAATGTACGTATGCCTCCGCCAATAGCATTATACCATCAGTCTTATATCATCTTGGAATAGATTAACTATGCGGTATGTTCCCTAAGGCTAACGTTGCCTTCCGCTATCTTATTGAATTCCTGAATAGCGGTGCCCTTGTAGTATCTTCAAGTAATTGGTTCCAGTCCATTCTACGATTTCTATCTAATTACATTTTCCTCGGAGATGGGCACAGGTAAACGACTTTGAGGTTCAAACCTCCCAGCCCGATATTTCCACTCAGTCTGTGACGCAGCCAAGGTAGGCGATGTTCCATTTATGTTTCTCTAGCACACTGCTAACTATCACTTATTTTACCAAAGTCAATGTCGTGCTGCCTGTGAAAACAACGTCAATTGTGTCGCTTACGTTCTCTTCCCCGCTGACGGAAAGAAGGATCAGGTACGTCTAATAGTCAGCATTTCTTAAAATTTACAGTGGTTAATATTTCTCAAACTCGAAGAAAAATTGTGTCTTGAAGGCTGGCCTCATCTTGAGTTACCGTGCATATAACTTTTGTATTCATATCGATGTTTTGCGTTAATTTTTGCTCCCATTCTAGGAGATCTCAAGGATGTTACGAGTTTCATCCGGGATGGGAAGAAACCAGGCGAACAGTGTGGCGATACAACCAAAAAGAAAGGCAGCTTCTGGGACGAGTTCGGTAACCCGGGTGTAGGGAAAAGATCTACCGGAAGTGATGTTGCACCAATCCTCGAAAAACGCGTCAAGTAAGTACTCGGTGTTTTCATCGCACTGCCTGAAGTAGAATGCTGATTTATATTCACGAAAAGCGAAAATAAAGCTTACGCATTCGATGGACGCGACCCAAATGTACGTTGCGATTTTTTCGGACATTGCATTATTGAACAAAACTTTAGTTTAACCGATGGCTCGCCTTCATGACATTGCTCTACGTTCAGAACTGGATAATGCGCGAGCGCACAGTGCAACGCTACCCATGTACGGCATATCCTTCTCTTTTGTGTGGTCAAAACTGATATTCCCCAGTTTTGCAACGTGCTGTAGGAGCACCTAGGATGAGACCAAGCCAGGATGGCTTCCCTAATCTAGGTAATCCCGCAGCGCCTCGGTGGTCTCCCCAAGAAGTCAATGCGAGGTATGTGACAAGATTCTCATGATGGGGTTTAAATAACATTTCGGGATGCTCAAGGTTGACAAATCTCGTTCGGTATGCATCCATTTTCAACATTCTCTTCCAGTTCGTCTGATTATTGTGTTTTCCCAGAAATATGATGTGCACTCTAATAATACTGAAACTGTCAGCAAATCTCTAATATGTGATTTATAGGTTTGGGAGCGCACCTATCGCAGCCAACCCTGTACAACACTACCTTGGTACGACACTAAAACGCTGATTTATCCTTTGCTTACCAGTGCCCTGGAAGATAACGTCGTCGGCTCGAATACGAACACCTACATGCAAGAGCAGTGGCCGCAAGCTGTGCGCGACTTGCTTATTGCCAATCAAGCTGCCATTCAGCCAGCTGGACAGAGTACCAACGACCCCAACATTCCTACGTGAGTCGTTGATCCCTCTTCCTTTCCTCATCAATGAGCAAAGATTGAACTCAATATTTAAATAGATGGGACGGAAGAAGGGCTGATACCAGCACTAGGTCTTATTGGCCAACACATACAGTAAGATTTGAGGTATTGCTATACGCTTAACTTGTCCATTTACTTCAAATCAGGGCGTACAAGTTGGCCTGAACGCGAACCCTCGCATTGGGCAGTGGTACCAGACTGGTAATTCTGGACGTCAGTTTTCTGTCGCTTTCTATCCATATACGGGGTATTCAATTTCGCTTCGAATATAGCCTACGGACTGGAAGCTGCATTCCTTCTTGCGGCACAACTGGCAGGTGTCAACTGGAGATACGTATGGAACCGAGGTTTGTTTCCTTCAGCACTCATAATTCTCGATGCCGAGCGTTCTTTACTTTCTCTAGGAATCGGCAGCGACACCATTCAACGTGAGCTCAACCTGTCAATCTTTCTTCTCTTTATTAAAACGACCATATTTCCTGGATTAGCTTGGTGGACTGGCGTGAGTGACCACTTGACAACCACGACCATGTGACCATTCAGCTAATTCGCTCCCCAGGCAATTGTACGCCGAGTAGCTCAGACCGGAGAGCCGGATGTTTCAGGCAAGCAGATACGATTACGCTCGCCGTGGAATGGTCCTGACTTATTTCGACAGTCGATTGTATCATGGACGAGTGCGTCGCGTAAGGCTTGATATTACTCATTCACTGACTAATTTTGAAGCGGTCTGAATGCTGATGGAACTCAAGGGTAAATCCGTTCATGGTCTCCCGTTATTCTTCTCACAAAACATCAACAGAGAACCACGCCGCATTGGCATTCAACAAGTTGTCAATACTGAGTCCACGGATGCCCATGGTCGTGCCGGTATGTTGGGTTGATTTTCGTCTCGATGCGATTTCAGTGGCTCATTTTTCGACTAGGAGTGTATTTCGCCCTTGATCTAGACCCCGACCTTGCTGATGACGACCCAAACCACAACGTATTTTTGTTTGTGAGTGCCTATTAGATAACAGTGAGCTACACTGCCTTACCACTAAATCTACAGGTTCTTCACACCATGGATCGTATGTCACATCTATGTCATCCTCACGAGACAGCCCTGACAGAAAATTGCAAGGTTCCTCTGTAATCAACCAGCCAAACAATGTCCTGGCCAATGCTCAGATGCTTAGATATACCTCGCCGCAAGACCAAGGCTCTGCCAGATACGCAGATGTCAACCGCGGGGCCATTGTCTTCTCGCCACGTGTGAGAGGAGAAACTCGCCAGCCACCATCGAACGGCAATACTCGTGTTGTGGCGCACGCGGTCTGTGCACTTTCACATCCTACCTCTCATTCATACTTAATTATTCTCAGCATTCGACTATGATGCGTCGAAGCGACTTTGTGGCATGGATCAACCAGCGTAAGTCTCTTATGCAATCGTCTGAACAAGCTTGTGTCTTGACTGCATATCACTAGACCCGACAACCAATGGAGCTAGTATCCGGTGAGTCCTTCCAAGCGTTCCTCTCTCTAGTTTTAATTTCGCGCATCAGTGATCTTCCCGGTTACACACCTTTTGGCTTTAACCATCTCTATGTAAGTTTACGGTGGTGCTTTTATGCGGGTCAAGGTTGTCTAAAACACAACACAGGTCATCACCGAGGATACAGCTACTGATAGTCAGCGGTCCAGCTGGTTGAATCGTCCCCATGACGAACTTTGACAAATTACGAATTGAAAAACAGAGCTGTCTATGTGTAGAGTACATATATGAGAACTTAAAGAAGTGAAAAGCGCGCCAGAGTAATACACTCCTCCAAAATGAAGACTTGCGTATCGATGACGGATGTTGTTACTTGATTATCAATAGAGTAGATCTTTTAAGTGAGTATGGAGTGTTCTATAAAAGCTCCACCGGGGCTCTGCTAGACCAACCATGCAAGCAATGTACTCATACTAAATTTAGAACGACGTCGTCATTATAATTGACGTCATATGGAGGGCTAAGGTATATTAGACATCGATTGGCAAGCAAACCACCCAGAATAAGCCATGTCATCTTCTGTCCCACATTCTACAAATGCCTTTGAAAAGCAATCTGTCTCTTTCGATAAGAACAACTCTGGAGAGAGTCCCAGTTCGACACGTGCGACCGTTGGCCCAGGAGACCAGACCGAATATCCTGAGCAACGCCATGCGGGGAAGGTTGGATACGGACCAGCTTATCACACAGGGCCGGTGAGCCATTCTGGTAGCGCTGTTTACTTGGAATTTTGCTCACTTGAAGATCAGACACTAGGCGATAAGATCAAGGGATTTGAAGAAGAGATTAAGGGGAAGTTGACGCGAAACCCTGCATTGGTCCAGCATGGCAAGGAGCTCATATCAGGAGAGCTCAAAGCGAAAGAACGTGAGCGGGACATGAATGTATGGGGCTTGTTTTCTTTTATATGACAACGGTTCTTATACGTCTCGGGCAGGAGGACCCCTTTGCAAAGGGAGATCAAGTAAATGACAAGCCCGCCGCCACTGCACGCGCATCGAGTGACCCTGCGGCGCCGGTGGCGCAATCCCCCAGAGGTATTCCGACAGGGACGAAAAAAATGAGCTCCGGAACGGGAAATGTCCAATAGAGGTTGATTTCATCTTCATAAAATTTCTGTAAGATATAGTTGTTCAAGAACGTAGGGTGAACATTGAAATGTTGAAGACTCAGATATTCGAACTTTGAGGATTAATACAGAGATCCTTCCAGAAATCAAGGTTTATATTATAATTATGCTATTATGGTGTCAAGTTCCTATTGATTGATAGTGATACACTTGCCAATATTTCGTAGCTTGACTCGTATATATGCAATTACCTAATTAGAGACGCACGACATTTGCGTTTATTCACGGTCTACCATCACCTTGAATACTCTGTCGCGCCCTCCCCAACTCTCCCCAACTATTTTCCACGTCCCTCCACACATCTCTTGGTCTTGAAAGATAATAGGAAAATCGCAAGATATCTGTCGCTCGAAAAGCGCGCTTGAGATGGTGACAGAGGCTCGACACGCAGAGGAACTAGAGCATGCAAACCCAGAGGTCGGGAGTTAGCTCTTCATCAATCCTACCAACGGTAAAACGCGCTCGTACCTTCTTTTCTCGCTCTCCGTCACCACCGCCAGGAATGGAGCTCTACACAACCCTCCCAGAGCCCACCACCAACTATATTACACTCCGTCTCCAGCTCACGCGCTTCGTAGGAGTATATCGGATCGTACGCGTCCCATTAAACTACATGTTCGCGAGTATTCACACACTGGTGAATTTTCTATTTGGCTAGAGCAGCCCGCAACACATCTTCAGGATCTACTCACATGTCACGTACGCGGCGAGTAACCGGGCCAAGGCTGGGCACATGAAGCGCTTTGGATGCGCACCACCTATACCCGATGATTGGGTTTGTGGCTATGACGAGGAAAAGGAACGGAGTTTGTGGGAATCGATGTACCAGGACGCGATGTGGTGGGAGGTCGTGCCTATCGGAAAAGGGCCGCGAGGGAAATATGCCAAGTCGGAGGATGGGTTGAAGGGTTGCAAGTATCGAGAGCGGAAGGAGGATGGGGAGATCACTTTGGGGGACGTGTGGAATGTGGATGGAGGGAATCTTACCGACGGCGAGTGCGCCAATAGGGAGGTAGGGATCGAACATTTTGGTCAGTGTCATTTACTGCTGTTTGCAGAACGTAAGGCGCGGATCCATTTTTTCTCACCATTGGTGAAATTTGATGTCCAATCTTCGGACACCCATATCTCGTCCAGTCCCTCTCTGGTTGAGTTGAATATTGGCTTATTAGATTCAGCGTAAAAATCTGCAGGTGCGGGTATGTAAAATTATATAAAAATAATAGATTTTTATGTATCGTGGAATGTGGAGTGCTCTGTGAGTGTCGGTGAAGCACTGTGAGCTTATTGCTGTTTGCAAATCAGTTGGCCACGGCTGAGTTTGGATGCACCATCAAAATTTGAGTCAACATTGCACCCAAAACACTTTCAAGTTGTAGCTCGCTCAATTTTCATCTTAGAACCATAATAAAATATGCTCCGTGTTCCCTGAACATAGCTGCAGGTGCAAGGAATATTAGCAGGAAATTTTGACTGCGTGATAAAATCTCAAAAAATCAATAGTGAAAAAATCACTTTCAGGTTACTACATGCAACACATGAGCTGGGGAAGCAAAAGAATGTCATCAG
>JABCKI010005845.1:0-34379 GCA_018282025.1 Sphagnurus paluster
ATTACATCTGGTTCTCAACAAGTCTGAATAGCTTATTTTCTGCAGAACATGACTATCCTGACACACTGGAAGGCCTCGCAGCTCATATATCCCAACCTGGATTCCCCCTGGCGCTCCGTAGGTTTTTATGGGAGCAACAACACCCTGGAACCGAACTGGAACCTAGCATGATCCCTATCGAACAGCTCCCTCAACTCTACGGCAAAATCAAAGTCGTCCATTCAGCTGTGGCTCAGTTCTATGCCCCGAGTGATTTATGCGGTGCCGGGGGCATGCACCGGGAGCGCATACGTTCGCACCCAAACTGGCGTGGAAAGGGTCCTCGGCACGACACGGTATTCGTTGTGATCGATGCAGATTTACCGGGTATGCGCGGTATGGTTATTGCCCGTGTTCTGTTGTTCTTCACTTTTCGGAGTGAGGGACAGACTTATCCTTGTGCGTTCGTCAACTGGCTGGTACCTGCAGGTGACGATGTAGACCCCGAGACAGGGATGTGGGTTGTCAAACCTGAATTCGACGGTCCTCGGCGAAGTGTTGCGGTGATACATATTGATTCCATTGCACGAGGTGCTCACCTATTACCAGTTTACGGCTCTTCCTTCCTGCCTGAAGATTTTCATCATAGTCTTTCTCTTGATGTTTTCCGTTCATATTTCGTCAACTGCTATGTCGATCATCATGCCCATGAGTTTCTCAAATAATTTATTGTTTATTTTGGAGTTATATTTAGTTATATTTTTAAGGAATATTCTGGCCGGACTTGCCAACTTGTTGGACTGGTTGACAAGTCCCAAGTCACTGGAAGTCTGGAAGTAATCTACGAGTTTGCTGATGGAGCCTGGGGAGCTACAACCCAATTAGGTCTCATTAGATCATAAATAATCAGAAGGTACACATACGAGGTTTGGGCCTTGTTGGACTGGCCGTGACCGCCGTAATCATGGCGCTGATGAATACAATAACGTTGAACGCAAAGCGCATAATATCGATGAGAATTGGGGAACGGTTTGAGGTAATGAATCTGACAGAAAGGTTGTTGCGCATTTACAGAGTGATAGAATAGATAGCGCATGGATCTAGATCTAGATCTACAGACTACGGAATTCGGCACATTCTCTTACTTGTGAGAAATGTACATGATCAGTGCCGGCACAGATGCGGACTGCTCGGTTAGTATGGGATTCATTAATATAATGAATGCTTTGAACCTGTGTGCATTGCAGAGGGATTTTACTAAGAATAGTATTGTGCAAAGTCTACACAGTGGTCGCGGGTTGCTCGGTTGATATGGGAATCAATTAATTAATGGTGCTATCGGAGACGGATTTACTAATAACTTTACCCCCAAGGTCCCCCCCGTCTCGGCCTAATGTCCATCACTAAATTTGGAAAAATCGTATATTAACTTTTTCGAGTTATGATTTTTTGGCAACCTGACAGATTATGCAAGGCCCTACACTATGGCCTTATCAACCCCACATAATGATCATATATGATGTCTTACATTAGATGGAAATTAGATCTAATTACCACTACAAATTTAAGTTTGACACAAGGATTTCTCATCATACAGAGTGGGGCGTGGTGGGATACCGATTCCTTCTTTGGAGGTTGAATGAAAGGACCAGCGGAGGACGGACCGGAAAGCTGAGTCAGCAGCTCTGCGGCACAGCAGGACAGCCACCCTGAATCCCGTCCACGACGCTCGTCCGCCTAATGCATCCCCAAAACCCATGATCCCCACGTGCGACCCATCTCCCCACGCATTCCGTTCCTCCTCCGCCCCTTCAATTCAAATCCATGTCATATCCCCAAGTCCGCCCTGTCAGCGTCTTTCCAGCCAATGTCCGCTACACCTCGCCCCGCTACGTCTATCCGCCCTATCCATCTGCCCCACATCTACCCTGTCTTTCTGCAGTAACAATATCGCCGACGACGAAAACACAGCGACCTCTGTACTCACGACAGATATTCCCTGCCGAGCTTGACTCTTTGGGGCCTCGGTGCGTCCACTGACCCATCGCTAGTGATTCTCAATAACGTCGATGGTTTCCACACAGAGCTTCAAATTGCTATGCCTGATGTCGCGGTCACCAGCCACATCAATCACTGTCAATTGGCCCGTCCGCAAGCCCACCACCACCGCCACCACGCTAGCTCTGAAAAGCCAAGTCACGCTGTAGCTCGCAGCGCACTACGCCCACCTGCGTATTCCCCACGTCGGCCGAACTGTGCCCGATAGTCGTCCACACCGTCCCCATGCTCCCGCTGTGTCTCCCCTCCGACGCATCTCTCCGCGTACCTCTATCGCAGGCGCGCTGAGCTTCTCCTGTTCCCCCCCCCCTCTCTACCCCGTGTCCCACAACGAAGATACGCCCAAGCCCACTCCTGAACAATGGAAAGAGGAGCGCTGCGTGACGCTGGAGCATGTACACAGAGATAACCCTGATTCACCATGCTTCATCGCTACTGATTCTCAAAGCCGTCAATGTTCTCCACCAAGAGCTTCACATCGTCATGCCTGATGTCACCACCGCGTTCCCCAGTTACACAACCACTGTGAATGACACCGTCCCCAAGCCTATCGCCACCACACCGGCTCCGAAACTCCACGTCCACTCTACGTACACCATACACGCGTGCCCAACGCGCCTCTCCTCCGCCACGTACCTCTACCGCAGGCGCGCTGAGCTTCTCCTGTTCCCCCTCCTCATCGCGCCCCCGGCCTCGCTCTACCCCGTGCCCCACGACGAAGATACGCCCGAGCTCACTCCTGAACAATGGAAAGAGGAGCGCTGCGTGACGCTGGAGCATGTACACAGACTCGCGCGGACGGAGACTCCAGGTGCTGCTTGTGCCCGGCCTGTGGCAGGATGTTTGTGCGCTCGGTGGGAGGTGATTGATGTTGCGTGGCGTATGCTGCTGCGTGCGATTGCCCTTGGCACGGGCGAGAGTGTCGACGGGGTGCTTGGGCCTGAGGGTGTCGAGGCATGAGCCGTGATGTGTTGCGGCTCGTGGTTCGTGGGTGGCGTTGCCCCAGTTTCGTGTGTATATTTAATATATATCCCCCCTACATTGAGCATTAAATTTTTTTATTCCTTATCATTATGTCGGCACATTCACACATACACATCCATCCACGCGTATACAAACGATATGTACCTATGTGCATGGCATCTATACCTATGTCACTGCGAAGTCGAAAGTAATCAAAACTTGGTATAATGGCTGGTACATGACAATCACCATCGTATTGATAAGACTCTTGGTCCCGGTCTACGCCTTTCTCGCTCTCCAACAAAACCACAAGACTTTACTTCTCATAGGTTACGACATCGGTACTCTAATTCCTCCAAAAGATGCGTGGATTCTGTCATTCTCCTGATCGTTCAAATTGTACTCAAGCAAAGAAACAGAAAGAGTCGGTTCATTCGGAATAATGGTCTCAACAATGGCATGATCAGGTCATGGAATGGGAAGAGGAACGTGGCACTTCGTTAGCTAGACTGCAAAAAGTAGCCGAATTGGAGATTTGGGCATGTAACTTTCTGCAAGACGACTTTGCTCAGAACGTTTCTTTTCCGTAATCCTTCGGACCTCGACCCTCCCTACCCTATATCGGCCGTGGCGCAGGGCCAGCAGTCTGCGCGTTCAAGGTGACGTCCGGTGAGTTTTGAATCTGCCTCAATCAGGCCCCACTCACTTGTCTTGATATACAAATCCCATCACCGCATACTCGGCCCGGGTCTCCACAATCAGCGTTATAAATACACTGCCCACGCCCACGTTCTGAATCAAGCTCAGCTGCTATATGAGAGATGAATAGTCGGGCTCACTGATGTTTTCCACAAGCAGACCAGCCGTCACTGCCGAAATGGTGGCGAGGATGAAAACAACAACGTTGAATGTGGAACGCATGACCAGAGAGAGGGCTTGTATGTTAGATTGTGGTCTGGGTGGAACTGAGTAGGAAAACGATGTGGTTGAGGTATCTTATAGTACCACAGGATTTAAAAATGGAGATCTATGGCATTTCACTTATCATAAGTGTACACGACCAACACGCCGGCGGATGCGGGCTGCTCGGTTAGTATGAGACTCGATTAATATAATAATGGTTTCAGCGTGCGTTGGAGGGAGACTTTACTAAAAATAGTATTGTGAGAAATGTACACAATAAATGCGGACCGCCTAGGACTCAATTAGTAATACCTTGAGCGTCACTACAGTCGCGGACAAACAAAGTCAACAAATTTCTTCCCACGTATACGGGAGGTCCCGATAATTATAAACCTGCTAATAACCATGGTTAGACAGGGCCAAGATAAGGTTTGATAATAGTAGACCAACTTTTCTCGTTGAATAAGTCATTTTCCTGATTAAGTACCCTATATACGCTTATCTGGATTCAATTGAACAAAGCGCAAAATACGCCACAAGTGTATACCGAGCCTTCCTTCAATCTCAAGAAATGGAATAACAAAAATTATCGATCGAAAGAGTAGTCGAACCCAGGTCTTTGGAAATGAAGGCATTCTTGAGAGCGCCCTCCCAAGCCACATGATTGACGTCTACAGCCCCACTCCCAAACCCACCATTGGTACTGGCATACTGGGTCACTCACCTACCAATTGAGGGGCTGGTAGTTTTCGCGATGATATTGATCAAGAAGGGACAGGGCGATACCCTACGTTCAACGAGCGTTTAGTAAAATAATGCGGATGCAAGGAAAGTCCCCTACCTGATTGATAGTGTATTCGAACTGTAGAGATGACAACTTGTCGCAAAAGAGTGAATGATATTGAATGTAACAGACTCACGAGATAGGCGCAGAATGATTCTGAAAAGTTAGAGGATGTAGCGGGAGTATATAATTTACAATGACATGTCTGCCACCGAAAGGGCCACTCCATGTCCAGGCGCGGGATTCTCGTCGTCGCGGCCGATTTCTACGTCCACATTTTCCGCCAAAGACACATATACGTCACACTTTACTCCCACAGGGGACTCGACATCATGAGCGGCATGACCTGCGGGAGCATCAGTAACTAGTACGATAGAAGATATCATTTCGAAACCACTGCAGAGCTCGCACAGGAGCTCCACGAGCCCAGCTGGGCCTGTCCCTACGGCGAAGTGCTTTCACTGGAATAAACACCATTTTCGTTAGCGAACAGCACGCACCCGACTATGTGTCTGGCGACGTACGCCGGTGTGTGCGTGGCTGAGAGCGTATGAACATCAGTTCCCCGACTCCTAAGAAATCCGTTCAGAAGCCCGGATTCCCAGCAAAAACGAAGATCGCGCTACCATGCACCAGTGCACCACACGACGGAGTGGCAAGTGCGACAGGCCGATGTCCAAAGCCTCATAATCAATCAGGCTATCGACCACAAAGAGTAGCCAGTTAGCTCACGTTCTGAAGCTACACATTAAAAAAGCATTCACCGGCATGAAAAAAGAGCATAGGTAGTACCGGAGCGGGGCGTGGTGGGATGCTTATTGGTTGGAGAGAAGTTGTTCTTGAGTTGGAGACCGGCGGAGGACGGACCGGAAAGCTGAGTCAGCGGCTCTCCGACTGTCGTCCGACGCTCAAGACGTCGATGCACTCACCAAGGAGTAATTATATGTACTGCCCCTCTTCCGGAATTTCTCCAGTAAGACCTATTCGTCTAAAATAGTCACCGGTTCATTTTAATCCGTGCGTTGCCTCCACCATAAAGCTTTTGGGCCTCAGTGCGTTACATTTTGTGTCGATACGCTTTACTTACGGTTCTTCACCGATAACGATAGACTTCTAAAGACTATCAACACTCTCCTCAATCTTAAAGAGCTGTGCATCGTCGCGCACGACCACCACGGCCCTCCCCAGCCACATGTCCGGCCCCAAGCTTCAAGCACCACCATCACGCCCGCTCCGAAACTTCAAGTCATGCTGTGCTCTCCGCGTTTCTCTGTGCGCATCTCCGCGGCCTCCTGTGCAGAGCGCGCGGACGTGCTCTTCGTCTCCCTTGTCCCCTTCGCGCCCTTCGCGCCCTTCGCCGCTCTCATCCCCATATCACAGGAAGATGCGCCCGAGGTCACTCTGAAGAAGCACAGGCACGAGCGCCGCGTGGTCCTCGACTATGCTGCCTCGCCCACACGTATACCTCCCAGCTGCTGCTGTAGCATGCCCGGCAGGACATATTTGCACCCAGTATTCCCGAGGATGCGCCGCTTGAGAGCATGGATGTCATGTGCCGTCTCTTTACGGCAACCGCGCTGACCTCCTCCTGTTCTCCCTCTCCCCCATCGCGCCCCCGGCCTCGCTGGACCCCGTGCCACACAACGAAGATACGCCCGAGCTCACTCCTGAGCAACGCAAAGGGGAGCGCCGCGTGACGCTGGAGCATGCCCACCGACTGGCGCAGATGTAGACTCTCCAGGCATTGCCCGTGCTGTTGTGTGCGACTCCGCTCGGTTCGGGCGAAAGCGTTCAAGGGGTGCTCGGGCCTGAGATCGTCGAGGCGCGAGCATTGTACTCGTTTCCCCCTGCGTCGAGCATTTAATTTTTTATTGGTTATAATTATGTGGACACTACACTCTACTAGCCCAATCAACGTCGACGCCCAAGTTGGTCGACGCCCCTCACCCTCACCGATTGCACACTCAGCTGTATACTAAGAAGTCGGTCAACCCTGTCGTTTTATAATGCTTCCAGCATGCATTGGAGAAGGACCATTTTTGACGAAAATACAATGAATAATAATTAGAGCGCGGGCTACTTGGTTGGTTTGGGAACCAGGTAATTATACTTTCAGAGTCATTCGGAGAGGGATTTACTAATATTAATACTCATACAGTATTGCTTTACCCTTATTCCTGTGACGCTACTCGTACTAGCACTGGCCGACCCCAAGGGGCCGTACTATGCCTTGAATTGGTAGTGTTATGCCCTGATTTAATGACGAATTCTAACACGATTATGTTCAGCAAGTCCCAGGATACTGTTGTCCTGATTCTCACTAGGAACTTCAAAAATTCATTTATTTTTTCGGACATTTCTCCGTAAAGCGATGTGTATGGTACGTGTGTAATCCAAAAAAACGCCCAGGTTGGACGCTGCTTGATGTGCATTAAGTGATTGAGTTGGAGCGTATTTCGGCTTGGTTCTCACCGAGTGCAAATCACATTGGCATGATAACTCTTGATTAATCTCGTGCCACTACACTCCTCTCGTCAGCTGGCAAGAGGAAATTCTAAAATTGGATCATCTCACCCCTCAACCACCGCGGAGCCAAAGTGAGTGAGGCGTATTTTCCAATTTTTCATCTTGGCTAATTTCCTGTATTAATTGACGGTCCTAGGATCAATAATGCATATGTGCAATAAAAGGTTGAGGACGTACGACCCCGCCATCAGTAGGTGCCGATTTGACATAGTGGACAAGCGCAATGAAGAGGAAAAGTACGCTGGTAGTGAACTTTATGGTAGGAATACGAGATGGATTCGAATCATTCGGTCAGTTCTCCTCATCTTATATAGAACCTACCCTGGCAGGATCCTGAAAATAGAAAGTGGCGCCCTAAGAAACAATTCCCGGTAACGGCAAAGTGTACCCGGAGACGCACTACCGATAATTTAGTTGATATACATAAGGGAGGATGTGCTAGGTATGCCAGAGTCGAGACAAGTCAATCTGAAAAGGCTACTGTCATTACTCCCACAGCTACCGCCGATAAAATAACACAGAATGGTTGCACCCTGCAAACTGAAACTGCTACTATCCACGCCGGAATGACTACTGTAGTTTCTCGAGCGAGTGTTCACTGGGGCAGTCCAACAATAGTTATAATGCGTTATTGGTGCGTCAGCGAGGATCTGAAATTTTTTACCTTCTTGATGCTCCATAATGAATATATAGATGATGATTTTTGCATTTCGTGGCCAAAAATTCACTAATGGGAGTGCAATGAGCTCGAGGAGTTTGTCTTGAAGTTGCAATATCTAATCTACATAATCCACATTTGGAAGCTGATAAAGTCACTGCGCGAAGTTAGCCGAAATTACAGAACAAAAAAAAAGTTGCACTGTTGTCAAGGTAACGATTGTTCTTGTTGATAGCTGATTCCAAAACTCTACTGGACCTGACCGGGTAATGCGCCGGACCTAGTAATGAGTCAAACGTAACTTCGTGCTTCCACAATGTCAATTTTGGCCCTTTTAAGTACTTTAATATATAGTCTAATACATATTTGAGGTCCTGTCGAGGTATGAGAACAAACGGGACATAAATGACAGATTTCTTCTATGACGAGGTTTGACATGTCGTGAAATCAACCGTTTTTGCAGTGTTGGCAGTGCCACTGGCAAGTCGGTGTTTGCCCTGATTGCCACGAAGTGTGGCAGGCCATGCCACACATGGCACGTGTATTATGGCCCAAGTGAAATTCAGGGGCTGATCGCCCAAGTGATCCATCATTTTACAGTGCGCGCTGCGTCGATCCACGCTTTAGTACTAGTATTAGTTTGTTTTACATGCGATAGAGCCTTATAACCAATATACTACACATTTGAGCACATCTGCTCCATTGTATCCAGTACGGCGTCCAGATCCTCGTCAACTTCACCAGCAGCATCAAGATCTACCACTTCATAAAACTCCTGTTCATCTTCCAAACCCCGCAGTGCCAGCTGCTTCGCAATCTCTCCCCATTTCTTATTCGTGAAGTCAAATATGTCTTCAATTTTCATGGAATCAGAAGCCGCTGTCGAAGCCACTTCGTCAGGTGTAGCAAGTGCCTGCACTGGTGATATTGTGTGATGAAAAGATCTTGATGCACGGCTTCGAGTTTCTCCAGCTGGCACCGATCCAGCCGTAGGCTGTTCACCGTCGATTTCATTGTCGTCGTTATCTTCATCGTTGTCAGCCGGGTTGTCAGGGGGTGGTTCGGGAACTGAATGCTGTTCAGCAGATTCGTGATGTGTCGTGAGTTTCCTCTTGAGCCTTTGCTTTATCCGACCAGTCTGGATGTGCTCGTTTCGGAGGTGTAGGCGAAGTTCTGCAAGGTTTACCATAGTTTTTGTCCGAAGTCGGGAGCGCAAACGTGTGAGGGTCGTGCCAAATATGTTGAAAAGCCGCTCGCATGATGCAGAGTTTGTTACGATGAGATCAGGACATACGATATTCTTCAATGGCATCTTGTGTGCGAGCTACTGCATTGGGAATGCCTTTCAAAATTGCATCTTGATCTCGACACTGCTCTTCTGCAATTTTAATTGGCCAGCATTCTTTGCAGAATGTCTTTGGCTTGTGATTTGCTGGCCGCGCCGCTGGGTTCGAGATAGACACAGGAGGTGGCATCGGCTTCTGGCTCCAACCAGGATGGTCCCAGAAGGCTTGACGCCACCAGGTTGAAGAAGTTCGGGGCTCCGAGACCCCATGCATAGCAAGTTATGAAGGAAATTTATCTGAAATTAAACATATAATACAGTATTTAAGTGTAGAGCAACGTGAATTCGTCGTGTTCCAACGCAGCCTAGCTACACAGTCGGACAGCTTATCTAACGTCCGGACTGCGCGGACCGTTGGTGTACTGCACACGTGATGACCACGGCCCACCTATGTCAATGTGGCTGCCACCATGGCATGCCATGTTTCGTGGTGTGTGGCTATGGCTTCCACGTGTGGCACTGCCAACACTGTAATTTGAACGGCATCAAAACACTCTCGGGAAGTTGCAAGTTCCTCATCGTGCAGGGCCCTCTGAAACCATGACCAAATCACTCTTATTGTGCTACACTGCTATTATGATTGTGTAAACTAGTCCGAGAGGGTCTCCGCAGTTCTGTTACCCCCAGAGCCTTGAATGAAGTCGCGGTCACCTTGAACAGTCAAAAATGGCCAAAATAAGCCATGACATCACCACTCAAATGGCCCTATCGGCTATCACCGAGGCCTGACTCATTACCACCTCAGTCGATTTCAGACATAGTCCCCCAAAATATTCATACCTCTCCCAACTGTATTTTTATTAAAATCGTAAAATCATGAAATTTGATTCCAAAGACCATTTAATTGAGATTGTGCAAGACAGAATGTCCAGCAAGTGTCATGGAAATCAGGAATTTTAATTTTTCTCACCTGACTCATTACCAGGTCATGCCATCCAGCGCCTCAATTGTGAATTGCAAAATAAAAACACTTCTCATATTAGCATGAGTCTACAATGCAGTTACTGATACCGCTATCACTTGTATTTCCAAACAGGGAAACGGGTGGGGCCATGGGACATATCCCTGGCCATAGTCTTCGCTGAGTTGTCTCAATGAAGCTTTTTTTAGTTCCCAGCATCATTGACCGAATTTAGTTCGTGGCGCCTCAGATGATGTCGGTACCTTATCTCTTTTTTCGTAGGGGTGACTGAGGTTTTGGAATCAGCTGTAATAGAAGGATCTCACAAATATTGATATACACATAGTAAGAAATCCGTCTCTACTGCCGCTGCGCCAGCTAACTTATTATATGCTTTCTCGCCCTTGACCCAAAGCCCAGTAATTGACATTTGACAGTAAAACCTTTGATTATTGAAGAAAGTTGGAAAGGCTTCTACTTCAGTCAAGCAAAAATCACATCATCTGGAAGCTGATGGCGAGGAACAGGAATATAAAACCTCGAAAATAGTCACCGTTGCCGTCGGACTCCCGTCAAGAAATCTAAGTCTCGCCCTGCGCTCACCTGTGCCATCCCTGTGCTCCTTTCAATTTGTGACGGTCTTGAACTTTTTGGGCCTCTATGCGTGACTGCTCCTTTTGGTTGTCCATTGATGAGCTTGACTGACGATGCGTCGACGACGACGACAGACTTTTAATACTATCGACATCATACATGACATCACCACCGCCCTCCCCAGCCACATGACCGCCGTTTTCCTACCATATTATAACCACCACCGCCACCACCACTCCTGCCCTAAAACGCAAAGTCACACTTACTCGCGAATTGCTCTACCCCGCAGCACACTGCACCCGCCTGCCCCCATTCCCCGCCTCGGTCGAACCAAGCCTGACAATCGCGCCCGGCGCCTCGTCCGTGACGTACACCGTCCCCGTGCGCCCGCTGCGCCTCTCGACGTTCCTCTATCCCAAGTGCGCCGGCCTCCCTCCTCCCCATCGCGCCGCCCACACTCCATGACGAGGACATACCCGTCTTGGCCGCGGAGCAGCATAGAGACGACCACCGCGGTCCTTGGGGATCCGCACCGCTTCGCGCACACGTTTGAAAGGCTGATTTTGAGTAGTGATTGTGAGTGATTGTGGATCCAGGTGGTATGTGCGGGAGGCCGGGTATACGACATGTGGTGATGTGCTAACGAGAGCCGTAGAGCTATAGCGCTCACACCTGAACAGCAACAGGCGCACCCCCCTCCCCCGTGCCGAGCGCAATCGCATCGAGGGACACGCCCCATGCGAGGTCGACAGAATCCCAGGACGCGGGACGACGGCACCGAGCGCATACGCGTTGCGCCATCGGATGCCGTGCAAGAGCAGTACGCGCCGCAGCAACATTAGCGGGGTGTACATCTGCTACCACGCGCTCTGCCATCCTCGCAGTGTCGTTGTTGGAGAAGGGAAGGGGGCGTCGGCGGGTACATCAAGCCAGGGAGGGGGATGTAGATGACGATGAGGAGATGGGGAGCAGGGACCGTAGACGGCGAGCATGTCGCTATGTTGTGGAAATTATACGAGCGAGTCCTGTGCTGCCGTGTTGCATGTTTTGGCCCCTCCCCCTTAGATATACCGTGTATATATCCTGATGACTGGCTTTGGTACGGTAATGTTTGCTCCTCTCCACATGGGGGGAATCTCTAAGTAATGGGTTTGCTGGTGGAGCAGCCGATAGCAATAATTCCACGAAGTTTCAAAAGGATATATTTTGGTCTCGATTTATGCCATGGGTTTGGCTGGTATCAGCCCTATTGTTTTCCTTGACATGATTAACCAAGTTCAAATTTCAATTTGTCGATCCTGGAAGTGGGGTCGTACCCTTCAGGGTACCGGTACCGGCACAAACGGAACTTTGGGAGGCTTCAGTGGAACACGTCGGTGCTTCAGTAACTTCATAAATGAAATGCAGGTAGATGATTTCTCGGAAGGACGAATATGCAGATCGTGAAATTTGAGCGGAGACTCACAACGGTAAGTAGGAATAGCGTGCATAAATTTTAGGCGCTTGGTACAGAAAGAGTGAATTGGTATTTTGTGGAGGATATATGGATACGTGTCTTGGAGACACGTCGACAACCTCAACGAGTGAATCTGGGACTTTCAGCCTAGCCGCGTACATGACGGGGGGTTGTGATGATCTCGTGCACCTCTTACGGAAACGATGATTTTGGTGGAAATAGTTGCCTCCATATTAGAATTACCGAGTAATACATTGGTCTCATTGGACTTCGACTATGTAATATGTCCAGCTAAAAAAGAGGACTGCGCCCACTGAGGGTGAGCTCGTGTGAGTTCCAAATGTACTTGAGATCTAATCACCAAGCGCACTGACTAGGAATCACAAGTTCAAGCCTCCCAGTATATTCTGGCAAGAGTGGTTGATGCATATTTCCCCGAGGCTGCATGTAACTAAGCAACCATAAGTATCAATTTCTGAATCGAAATCAGCTGCCTTGGTCTGTCGAACGTGAGGAGTTATGCTTACGTCTGCTGTCCAAAACAGGACTGGCCGCCACCGCTGTAACGGTGGCGAGAAAGATAACGACAGCGTTGAAGGCGAAGTGCATGGTGTCAGTGGGGCTTGAAAGGCAGGCTGTAGTTGATGTTTGGGCTGATATATCATCATGCATTGCCTGGCGTGCCGATGGATTCGGGCTGCTCGGTTCGTATGGTCGGTCAATCAGAAAGGGATTTTAATAATAGCAATACAGTAAGAAATTAGATTTTTCCCTCGTCTTTAGCGAGTAAGCTCAAACCTGAAATGAGACAAAACTGTTCCTTTCAGGTCTGATGTCACTGCACTAGCTAACTTGTTACGGCCTTTTTTTCTTTGGAGTCTGGACCTATGTATTTCTTCTCCTATGCGGATTTTCCCATCAGTAGTTAGGCGAGTAATGTCATGATGTGAAAGGCATAGAAATGGAAATTCAAATCGAGAAAGGTCATTCAATGATGCGCCACAACGCCCATCGACTGTTCGCTTCCAAGTTTCAATTGCGGGAATTTGATTAAAATTCAAAAAGTGGCAGAAAATGGCGTCTATTGACGCATCAGTAAAAATTTTCTTCGTCAAAGAAGGTGGAGAGGCTTTTTACTTCAGCCTAGTAAAAGTCGGAATAGTCTCTAAATATTTATTGCGTGGAGTGCATAGTTGAATGCATCATTTCCTGCTTACTCCTGTTCCTTTGGTGAGACTATTGATATGAGTGAATATCAATCTCATACTCGGATACCTAGATGAGGTTGACTTGAGAGGCCCAAATCGTTGATCACAAGGCAAGACGAAGATTGACACACAGTACAAACCAATTAGCTGAGTCAGCAGCTTTGCAACATCAACGAAACCCTCCGTCCACAGATAATTTTCTGGGTATCATGTACCACTGTTATCATGCTACCTCTCTTCCGAACCTATGCCAGGTTAGAAGACGTCTACAATAAGTTATTTTCTCGATGCGTTGCCGTCGGGCTCACCGTCCCTGTCAAACCGTCCCAACAACTCGGCCATCTTGAACACTGCGAAGTCGTCCGTTAACCCTTGCGCTCCCCTACGCCAACTTGTGTCCCTTTGTGAGGGGCTTGGAGCTTTTGGGCCTCGGTGCGTTTACTGCTACTCTTTCGGTCGATAGCTTGACTTACGATGCTTCATTAATCATTGATAGACTTCTGAAGACTCTCGACGCACTCCCCAAAGAGCTGAGCGTCGTCACGCACGACCTCAGGACCGCGTTGCCTAGCTACATGATCTCCGCCTACGGCACAGCCCCCAAGGCCACCACCACCACCACGCCAGCTCCGAAACGTCAAGTTTGAAGCCACGCTGCGCCCCGTGCACTCGCCCTATCTTGCAATCACTGCACCCGCCTGCCCCCGTTCCCGTGCGCCCGCTGTCCCTCCCCTCCCTGGCGACGTACCACGCGCCTGTTCGCATTTATCTCAGTCTACGCGCCTATCCGCAGTCCTCTACGCCAAGTATGCGAATGTACTCCTCTTTTCCACCGCTTCCACCGCTCCCATCTCGTTGCTCGCCGCTTCCATCCCCACAAGGAAGATGTGCCCCATCTCACTCCGGAGTCGCACACGGATGAGCGCCGTGTGGCCGTCGAGTATGCACACCGCCTTGCGCACACGTGCACCTCCCTGTGGCGGAACGTGTGTATGCGCTTATCCTTCACCCGTACTTTCCAATTGCAATTGCCGTTGATCTAATCGACATCCGAGTCCGGCTGCGTAAAACAGTGTGGGATCCTAGGACAGGTGGGCTACCCAAGGTTCCAAGTTCATTCCTCTACGAACATTCCTCTACGAACCAGGTTCCGCAGACGTTCGAAACGACCTGATATTCTTGTCGACGTGCTCAGAGCGTGAAGTCACACAAGATACCCTGTAGCGGCTCTTTATATTCCTTTATCACGTCCCGGTCCTCTTCTGAGCGCGCTTGCCCCTCCCCCAAGTAGCTATCCTATCCCGATTCCCCATGCATACACTCATCATTTGTTTATGTTCTGATCATCGCTGAACTATGTGAAACATACTCATGATTGAACCAAGCAGAACCTGAAACTCCGCTACGCCTTACTGAGTTCTTTCTCCCGCCCACCATGCCCCGCTATATATCTGCGCAGCATTATGCCACTCTTTTATCTCTCGAGATGCGACAATTGAACTACAAGCTTCCCACGTCAATGGAGGCTCGCCTGCGAAATACTTGGTCGCGCAGATATAATCCTGCGATCGGATATGGCTTCTTCTATGCAGAGTTTGGTTTGTTCGTCAGCCGCCATTTTCCAAACGCCTCCTGCCATGAGCTGTCAGTAAGTGACCTGTTTTCTGCTGTCGTCCCAAAGTTGACCTGTTTTTGCAACGGCAGACGATGAGCAACGTCTTTTGCAATGAACAGAGTTTACGAGAACTTATGGGCACCGTCGGTTATGATCATTTTAGTCTTCTGCGATGGTATGCTGCTTTCGATTCCGACCCGGCGGATCGCAAAGCCCTTGTGGATGATGTGTTTTACCCCCTCCTTGATTTTGGCGAGAGAATGTGAGCTTCGTGCGCGATAGATCTATATTTTGTTTACGATATTGATTATTATAGGTCGAACGGCGCTATCGGAGCTTCCAGCTATTGGGATGATTACTGGGAAGTGGAGACTCGGCGGACGATGTCCGGTTAGGGAATTCGAAACTCACTACTACACTGCGGTTGCCATACCAGGTGTTTAGTGCCATACTTTCACTCCCTCTTATGCTTATCGTCGCCTTTCCTCTTCAATCAAACCATCCACTGCTACCCCACGAAGTCTCTTGAGCGCCATCCGGAATATCCCTGACAAGAACCCTATACCTCTGAGGCCGCACTAGCTTTATTCCACAATGTATGTTCTAGTTATTTTTGGACCACGATCGAGCATATGGACGAGGTGGCTGACCTTGGGCTGACGTTTGTGTAAATTAAGGAGATTACTGCAATGCTGGAAGGGCGCCGCGTCGAGTGGCGCGCCTCACTGGTCGGCTCGTAGATAAGCTTATTCACTCGATAGACAGGACAATAGTATCTTCGTTGCAAGAGGGGAAAGTAAGTAAGTTAGTAGGATCAATGAAATATGGAACAGACCTTCGTTGCAAGAGGGGAAAGTAAGTAAGGTGCAACAAAGGGGTTTCAAGGTTAATGAGGGGAAATGAAGGGCTTCGAAAGCTTAGTAAGTAGAAGGGAATGGGTGAAGGGAAAATGTAATAGAGTGTAGTTCTTGTCCGAGGAGACTAGAGGCTCCGAGGGCAGTGGTAAGCCCAGACGCGCCCTTGGCGCGCGGCGGGCTTACAAATGCAAAGGTATTCCAGCTTGTTCCACCACCCACACCATCCCTTTTCCCGTGCGCTGTGGTATATTCGACACTACCCTTTGTTATGGCACTCGTCCACACTCGTGAATCGGATACGACCACCGTCCAGCTGAGACAAGCTATCAACGGTAAACTGGCCCAGATCAAGGACTGGCAGTTTCCCACCCTCAGCAGCAACATCATATCTGCGTTCTCCAGGAAGAGGATCATGGCCCGTGCTTGGAGTGGTGACCGGCTTCTTTTTGGGTTGGTCACTGATCTACTGGCCGAAGACTATCGCGATATCCCACCCGTATTTATCACAGTACGTTCCGCTTCCTCTTTGGAAGTTTCATCACTGGACTAATTATACTCACCTATAGACTAGCCGCTCCATTATTGTGTCTAATCTCTCCCTCTACCAGGTCATGGCCAAGAGCCGATACCACCTCCCGCAGAACACGAAAGTAGGCCCTGTGAAGACGGGAGGCGATTTCATGGAGTACCTCCTTTATAAGTATTACGAAGAATAGAGGTACTAGAATGGGCGAGAGCTTTCTTCGGACCGCTATTGCGTGCGGCGGCGAACGCTTATCGTCGAATGAGGTGCATGCCATCCCTAAACGTGCTTTGCCTTCCGGTGGCTGACCCATCCATCTACCATAAACTAAGACAATCCAGCCAACCGATGTACCGCCCACGCACATGGAATCATTATGTCGCTCCGCTCTGTAATCCTAGGCGCTCGAGGTCGCGTTCATCTCTCCAGAGCTGGGAAATACCGCAGCGCGTAGACGGACGAGGTCGTACAATGACGCGAGGGCGTCCCCCATCATGCAGCTCCCGATCTCGCCATGAACTTCGCTCTCATTACAGATCTCCTTCTAGATTCCCTTCATCTCGCTCAAAGAGACACGTAGGATATAGGCGGTCTCGCTCTGCCTCTCGCAGGCGTTCATATCTCAGAGCGTCTTGGCACGCGTCATTAGCCTGTTCTAGACACCACACGAGGCGCGAAAGATATAAGTCCCCACCTAGCAGGCGTGGCAGTTCTCGTACCTCACGTTCTCGGTCACCCCGCGGAAGATCGAGCGGATCTACTTCACTATCGGCTCATTTGCCTCGCTCACATCGACAAACGACTCGCCAAAGGTCTTTATCCCCGTCTCGCTCTCGCTCAACGCCACGATTCTGGCATCTATTGCCAGTTTATGGAAGAATATGCTCACCTCCCCCACGCGACCGTTCATTTTCAAGATCTGTGCACTCTTCTTCACGATCATCCATGCGGCTAGGCCCCGGGTTTCCTGCATTAGTCTCTATCTCTGGGAACACCAAAGATCCTTTCCTGCCTGCGCGTCCCAGTGTCTCGATATCTACGGCGATGGTTCGATGCTCCAAGGCTCTCGAAACCGTTCACAAATCAGAACCTCTTAGATCTTCGTTCAATACCAATATTGCGTTTCCGGCCGCATCAGGGAGGATCTCTGACCTGGTTTCTCGGTCCTCTGCTAAGAGCCGCTCGATGAAGGAGAATCGACTCAGTGGTTTTTGAGCCCACTGTCTACTCAGTTTTCTCCATCTATTTCTATCTTATTTTGATTATCTTGTTCTATTGTGTATCAAATCGATGTCATCATCATAGAATCCGTCCCTCAGCACGGAACGGACGCCTGTATACAACGATAAAAATAATATCGCATAGCATTCAATAGGGTGCGATGATGATCATGAATCGGGTGCGTAGATTTCTAGGCGCTTGGTTACTAATGGGACTCCTAGTTTCTAGAAAGTCCGGCTTGGTTGTTGCTAGCGCTGGTCGAGTTATGTATTATGGAAAGAGTGACTATGAGACTAGTCTGAGGTGCACACGACCGACTCTGGAGTTGATATTTCACGAGTGATGTATTACAGCTAATTCCAAAACCCTAGTCACCCCTACAAAAAAAGAGATAAGGTACCAACATGTCATCTGACACGCCACAAACTAAATTTGGTCAAGGACTCGAGCCGACTCAGTAAGACTATGGGCTAGGGACATGTCCCATGACCCCACCTGCTTCCCTCTCTGGAAATATATGGCGTGGGCCCATCACTAGCGATCAGTGCAACTTTTTTCCAAGGGTGACTAGGGTTTTGGAATCAGCTATAAATCTAAATTATTTATTTATACAATTTAGTCTAAAAGTATGGTCATACTCAACGAAATCATCTCTCTGAAGCTTCCTTCTCCTTTGACCTCCATTCTGCCCAGAGAGAAGATTATAAGGCTTTTCTGGCATTTCCGTAGTCGAGCTAACTGGCAGCTGATTTTGTGTTCTGTCCTACGATCGATGTGCTCCACAAAACTTTTGGTAAACCACGTACAGATTTCGATCTGGACTAGGGGTTGTTTCTGAATCAAAAATGCGGCTGAACATGCCATGTCCCTCCTTTCTTTCAATCCCCATCTTGCCAACGTGCTTTTCGTTCATCCTTCGGATTTTCCTCAAGACGCCCAAGGAACTAGGTTGCGCGACGCCAGGGAGGCTCTGAGAACCTGTTAGTGCCTACAAATTAGGTTACGCTGTTGGTCAACTATTATCTGTAACCTAATGTACCAAAGGTCGTCATCAAAGCGTATTTTCACCTCGAATCGTCCACGCTACTCTTTTTTGCATTGTTCGACCGACTTTCCTACCTCAACTACCGCCCAAGTACTGTCGCTGATGTCTGACTACGCCTACTCCCTGCATGGCCAACAATTTTTCCACCCCTCGCCGGATTACTCTCATCGTGGTTCGCCAAAGCACACTTGCGACAACTCATCTGCATCCTATGGCTCGCGAGATAGCTCTTTTTCACCGTCCGATGGGTCTCACACGTCTTCGGAGGAGCGCTCCTTTTCAGATACCTCCTATTCTTCTTCGGAGTCAACATCGTCTAACTCGACCTTGGCCTCCCCACCGCCCGTGATGTTCAACTTTGCCCTCGACTCATCGCCGGAAAACGCAAGAAAGGATTGTGTCTTCATTAAACTATCCATGTCCCCGGATCCTCAAACCGTATTGTCCCCGGATCTTTCGGCCCAGTTAGAGGTCAATAGTGCACCGAGCCCCATGAAGTCTGGACTTGTCTTCACGTACGACAATTCTGTGCCTCCTTCGCCCATCTCCGGTTCTCCCGTCGTGCTAGCGGATATCTTGAAGTCAGCAACCTCGATCAGTACCCTCGACGCCCCGCAAGGATTATTTTGCCCAAGTCTGGCCCTAGGTCTAGCATCCGCCTTTCCCGGTGGACCGGACGACCAATACCTCAAGACTTTCGACACACCAGGACCGTCTCCCACTATCCCACAAGCCATGGAGTTGCTGTCTGCGCCTGTCACCACTAGCACCCCTCCTACGACCACGGCGCCCGTAGACTTTGTGATATCCTTTTCGGGCTCCGGCACAACCTTGGTTGCCTCCCCGTCTGCTTCCCCAGTTCCTACACCCGCAGAATATGCACACACTCCATTCAAGCGGACTGCATTGGGCACGTCGCGCTCACTAAACGTTGTTACCGTGACTCCGTCGGTCATGACGTCGTTCAGGCAGAAGCCCCTTGGCCCCTGGGCCGCATCGGCGAAGACCCGCTCGAGCAAGGCGAACAAGGAGAATGTCAAACCTCTGCCCCGCCGCTTCTGAATACAGGTCCGATTGGTTAGGCGTTGTAAGCATACTATGTCTGTCTTGTTCGATTTTCTTGGTTGCTTGTTGAAGTGAAGGCGGATTAAGACTGTACAAGATATAGGATTATCGGTATACTATACACAATGTTTCCGTCAACTACCAGTTAAATTATTCATTTGGAGACCAAGAACCATGTCGAGCCTATACATTTCAACGTCCATGCAGACTTGCGTTTGAACATTGAAGCTTGAAGCCTCGAAGACACATAACCGTATGGTTGCATTGAAAATCAATAAACAGAATTGCGGTCAATCTAGGATCTGACTAGCTACAAGTGATAGGATATTTGTTGTCTGCGCGAGTACAATACATGATAACTTTATGGCGAGGAGTTTTTAGTTTGATACAGAAGATAGTTGAGATATAAGGAAAAAAGAGGTCCAAAATATATGCAAGAAGTGTGAGGTACCAGGCAGCCCGTACCCAGCCTCATCAACCAAAGAACGAATCACTCTGCGTCAACGTCCATCGCCTGCCCATGACTCGACGACCCCCCAGCCAGGTCGATCGGCGCAACCTTGCTTCTCCTCCGTGCAAACTCGCTCTGCCGTACTCTCTTCTTCGCACTCATCATAACGCTTTCCCCGCCCTTCGTCGCCCCAGGCTTCCCGCCAAGACTCGAGCGCTGCACCTTCGCTCCAAGGCTCGACCTCATACGCCCCGTACCCCGCGCTGCAGGCGTCCCGCCGGCCTGGCCCACAACACCAGTCCCTCCGGCCCGCTGCGACGCGAGTTTCGCGATGACCTTCGAGCGCGAGATGCGCGGCTTCCTCCCGGTAATCGAGCGCTGCCGTGCAGGAGGTACGCCCATCGAGGTCGAGCCCGTATCGTCACCCATGCTTTGGTCGGCCGGGGCAGCCACCGTCGAGGCCTCAGCGGTGCGCTTCTTGACAGGTGTGGGAATCCCAGAGGGCATACTAAGGGGCTTGCTGAAGATCCCGCCGGGCCTTGGCGACCACGGGGCATTGGGCGTGCCGGGAGTATTTGTGCCAATGCCCGGGGTCTCGGTGTTCGATCCCTTGGTTTGCGCAATGATCTTCAGACTGGAACCCGAGCCCGAGCCCGAGACGGATGGACGGGTGGTTTTGGCAAGGGAGCTGGCGGTCGGGGCAAGCAGGCGGGAAGAAGACAGCCTTGATGACGACATGCGCGACGAGGAAGAGCCTGCACCTGTCGAGGTGGACGTTGGCGCACGAGCAGGAATACCAGTTGGAGGATGTTTCGTTCCCATACTGCCTATCCCTCCTGCAGTAGACATTCTGCTAGAGGAAGTCATTGAAGTGCGGGTTCCCATAGAAGAGACACCATTCCCCGTCTTGGAGGACAACCCAGTTCCAACGATGGAACTCGTTCGGGTAGGTTTCATGAGGTTGGTCCTGGTTGTCGACGAGGGACCAAAGGAAGGAAGAGGAGATCTGGAACGGGAAGATGCTGTCCCTGCGGTCTTCTCTTTTTCAACATCGAGCGAGGCGATTCTGGCAGGAGGATTGGTAGCAGTAGAAGGTCGTGCGTTACTAACCGATGATAATTTCTTCTGCGGGGGGGCTGGCGCGGGCACGGTAGGGACTGGGATCGGTGCCTTGACTGCAGGTTTTGGGATCGCGGTTGCGCTCTCCGAGGCCGCGGCGGTCTTGCCACCGTTCCAGACTTTCTGGACGAGCGATTTGGCCGAGGACAGGAACCCAAATCTTGAGGGCTTCGCTTGTGGTTTAACTATGAATTTATCAGTCAGTCAACGTTCGATGACACCAAGAAGGCGAAGCAGACCGATTGCACCACCCCTTCCGACGCTGACGCGGCCTCTGGCACCAGCACCGCCTACACTGCTCTTCCTCCTCGCTTTGTTCAATTCGAGCTTTCTCCGGATCGCCTCCTTCTCTTTCTGCCTGCGCTCCTCCTCTTCAGCCTTGACTTTCTCCTCCTCCTCTGCGGTTTTGGTATTCACGTCCTCTACCATTGCAGAGGAGTCAACTCGGAGACGTTTGCCCTCCACTTGAACTTCATCGTCTCTCTCTTCTTCCGCGTCCGAGTCCTCGTCAAACGAGCCAGGAATAACCCTCGACTGCCTCCTGATAACACGAGTCGTGCTGATCCTCCCAGACGCCGCATCGCAGCCAATGCGCCTTCCAAACCTGTCCCGTCCCGCTCCATGTCCGACACTCGATTTACGCTTCTGCCCCGCAAGAGCAGTGCTCTCACGTCCTGCGCCCGCCATCCCGCGCCGCTTCACGAACGCATCGATTCCTTCCATTTTGCTGAACTCCTCTGCATGAAGTTCATCGAACTTTTCCTTCACCTTGAGTCCCTTCGACGGTTGCTTGCCCACGCGCGGGGCCAAAACAGGTACGGGAGCGCCCTCCTTGAGCCGGCCGATTAAATCCATTCCGACACCCTCCACACCTTCTTCCTTGAGCCGTTTGTTCATCTCCTCCAGAACGCTCGCTGCCGCGTCTTTGAACTGTTCATTGCTGACGTTGTGCTGGGGGAGAGGTGAGCCAAAGACGAAAGGCTCGGGGACTGGAACCGCAAGAGTCTTGTTGGGTGTCGATGCCGTCATGTTAGAAGGTCCAGGCGTCAGAAGAGTTGTGGGCCTGGATGCAGCATCTAGAGAGCCTGGCATCTCTAGATCTTTATCCGTCACATTTGGTACTGGAGCAGAAGAGGGGAGCATTAGATCATCCAAGGGAAGAGGTGGGTATATCCCCTTGTCCTTATCGCCACTTGGCCAAAGACTGACGCCGCGAAAGCCGCCAGTGGCGGGTTCGGGACTCCCGAGAATTATATCGAAACTGGTTTTGAACGGCTTTAGCTGCGGGGTTCGGCCGTAGGAAGTCTGGTTGTGGTTTGTCGTGTTGTTAGAAATCAAGCGGATCGTGGTTGTTGGCTGTTCCTTGCGTGTAGGGGTTGCAGGTACATTGAGGCCAAGGCTCAAACGGGCGTTCTCTGGTGCGGGCATTCCTGGACGAAGCGAGTGACCAGGAAGTGGTGCTGGGGGTTCACCTAGCCTGTCGACACCGCCCGCAGCGGGCTCGAAGGTGAAATGGTCTGTCTGGGGGAGGGTATCTGCTTCTGGCAAAGAAGAGTAGGGTGTGGAATTGGCCAGTTCTTCATCTTTCGAAGGGAGTGAATTCAAGTAGAGCATCGATTTAGAGGATGAGGATGACGGGAAGGACGACGACGAGGTCATCGTTGATTTGGAGCCCTTACCCCGCTTCAAGCCAAAGGAAGAAGCCAGTGCTTTGATAGAAGAGCTGACGCTCGAAGCTAGATAAAATAGGGAAATTAACATCACTGCCTTGTAGATAAACTTATGAGCGTACACTTGGACATTGCTGTCCCAAACTCGCTAGAACCGCCACCAACTGTTCGCAGCGAGTTGAGGGTGCCCTGAGAGGAACCACGCTCCTCCATCTCTTCAATATCTTCCATCACAACCTCCCATTGTTCGCTTGGTCGTGGCATTTGAAAGCCCCATCGCGCGTTGGCTGATTGTGAATCTACGCTCTGGCCTTCATCCATTGTGTGGTCCGCGTCGCCTTCGTCCATCACATCGCCTTCATCTCTCCGGGCTGCAAGTCTCAAAGGGGCATCTCTCGGTAACGTCTCCGCGTGTCGTTTGAGTTTCTCTATGAGCTCTGTGTTTTTGCCCGAAGCTTTAAGGGAATGAATTTTGCAGAGTTTTACCAGCTGGTCGCGCTTGAGAGAATGTAATGCTGGCGAGTTGAACAAAATTTGTGTTGTTGTCGACATGATATGGCTTGGTAGGAGCTTGAAGAGCTTTGCGCATCAAGGAGCTGCAACTCGTTATGGTCAAAGCAAAACAGTAAAGTCCTGTCTTCCGTGACATCAGTACAACCGACCCTTCAACACGATGGCACGTGATCGCGACGCGCTGCTCATCAGTCAAGGAAATATCCGTAATTGACGTGTCGTGCTTTTGTGAAATGGGATATATGTGTATATAAACTATATAATTTGTGTCATCAAAATTGACTATAATCAAAGGCTAACTTAACAAATGGAGTTGTGTCTGGCGTTCACGTCCAAGTCAAGTTGTGCGTCACCGAAGTGCCAAATAAAAACCTCGCGGGCCGCCGAACCACCGTGATCGTCTTGAATAAGTAAGAGTTAGTCCATGTTAGTTATGTAGTAGAGCGAGGAACCAAGCTGCTGGTTCGAAAGTTGCCTATTGGGCGCGTCCTTTTCGTTCATTGACGCACAAGTGATGCTGCACGAGGTGGAGATACCGATATAGTCAACAGACGACGAACTACATGGATTATCTTAGTTTTGAGCGGCGGTTTCATACAGAATTGCTAACCTGTAATTTAGTGGATCACTCTAACACGGAAACGTGATGTAGTGTCCTATGCAGACTTCGCTCATAGATAGAGACCCCTTGTCAAATTAGAGGCTGCCCATGCGCTGTACGGACAGCGGCTTAATATCGCGTCGTCATGAGCCGAAGAAACCCTTATTCTTCATCTTCGTCGCTTCCTTCAGCTGTTTCGGCATTATCAGAAGGCGAGGCGTGCTTCCGCTTCCTTGCAGTGCCAGCATAGGGTGGGCTGGAGCTCCTCGCCTCACCTTTCTTCCTGCGCCTTCGTTCAGTTTCTCTGGTGTTCAGACGCACGCCCCATCGGGCAAGTTGCTGGGGTTATAGGTTAACATTCAGTTACCAGTAGGCGTGAAGGGCCGCAGACCACACCGTGGAAGTCTTACGGCAACACACGCACCTTAGTTAATTCAGTAGAGGCTGGCAAACCCGGGAACTCTTTGGTAGAGTAGACGCGGAAAGATCCACCGTAGCATTCTGCCTGGACAGCCAGGTCGGTATAGCTGCTGGGCCTGGAGAAAATGTCGAAGACTCGATATCGTAGGATAAATTGGCCCTCAACCTTAACGGCAAGATCCTGAGGAAAGATTCAATCGCGCGGCTGATAAGAAATCAAAGAAACTGACTGCGAAGACAAAAACAATAGCCTTTTTACTCAGGAGCTCGACGACATGGGGCTGAACAAACTTTGCGCCTACCAGCGCATATGTCATTTTGGAACCCTCCGTGATAGCAGTATCGTTGACGTAGTGTACTATGTCATTCCCTGACGTTGTGTGTTGAGGTAGAAGTACTGGTGCGGGTGACGTTTCGTGGGCTGATGTTGGTTGGGTAGGCGGCGTGATATGACGATCAAAAGACTGGGGCATAGAAAATCTAGCAGCAGGCGCTGAAAATGTGAATTCTTGCTGCCTATTGTCTATGGGATGCCTGGAGGGTCCTGGCGTGGCGGGGAAAACCGCTTGCGTTGGCGACGTGGGCTGTGAATGAGCCGAGCCTGTCGCATTTTTCGGGGGGCCGTTCTGCCCGGAGCTTATTGGGAAAAGATCCACTGTGCAGAGGAGACCAAGCACTTGGACTTCTCTTCATACAGGCCATCATCTGGGTGTCCCTGGTGAAAGGAGAAAACGTACTCGTAGTCTTCAATCTCAGTCTCAGTCTCCTGCTCAGTCCCGACATGAAAAACTTGAAAGAGACGTAGGTGGACGACAGGAGGCGGGTCAAGAGGACGTCGGTCAACTCTCGCATACCTTTTAACTAGTGCGTTAATAGTTGTGCCATCAAAAATTAAATCAAAGGTTGAAATTTACTTTCTTCCCAGCATCGCTTGCTGCACTTCGCGGAGTTCAGCTCGAATCGTCTTATCTTTAAATTGGCCAGAAACAAAAAGGATAGGCCGGCCTATCAAATCCGTCCCATGGGGTTGGCGAGCATTGTCAGCGATTGTCGGTGGCACCACCTGTGGCTCCTGATATTCCGCTTGAAAGTGCGAGAACATCGTCAAGATCACGGTCTCAGAGGTAAGGTGGGATTAGCGGTCGATGTTGTAAAAGCTTTCCAAGAAACCAAAGGAATTTATGCTGAAGGCCACGATACAAATGGAAGACAGCAAGGGAGCTATATTCCCGGGAGAAGGCGCATTGAAGCTTTATGACATCTAGATCGAAGCCCGATATATCATAAGAATCGTGTTCCGCGGCATGATCCCGGCGGCGGAAGCTTTTTTACGCTCACTATTTCTGCCCATTCCCCAGCATTCCCCTCGCTGCATTTTTTTTTCAGAAATTTTTTTATCCGAAAAAATGGTAGAAATAATTCGGTGTAAAATAAAGCTGCAAGTTCCAAACCCTCGAAACCCAAACAGCTCCACAGTCCATACCAATCTCGGCTCTTCGGTATTTTTCCGTACTAGTACGCGTCTCAGCGTCATTGAAAGGCTTTAAATGGTTTGTGAATCCGGAGATTTACGTCTGTTACCGGGGGTTGAGGCCGCGGCCGCATGGTCTAGGCATGCAGTGGCGCGTTGCGATTTAGATTCAGGACGAGCCCGCTGGAGAACAAAGCGCGACGTCGGATGTGCAAGCGACACAACCGCAGCAATGTCTTTGGAGCGAAAGGCTCATTTTCGCAAAAGCTCGGAGCTTTGTGCAATTCGAATAAACGATCCTCCGATATCGGCTTCAGGGATATCGCAAGGATGTTGTAATATGATAGCCTGGATGTTGCACGATATGCTCGCAAAAGCCACGCGATTGCGGCGCAGGTACTCCCAACGCCATTTAAACACACCGTCTAACGTCGCATATAAATACAAGAATAACGGTTACCGAGTTTGGGACAGGTCCGAGTGTTTTTTATCACTCCTAAAAATTGCTGAAAAAATCATGAATTATCTTGTTAGAAGCCTCCAACAAACATTTCTAGAGGGCTACCGAGTCTAGTCGATCGTCCGAAACTCGACCTGATAAGATACGTCATGATAACTTCTGATGCGAAACGCTCGAAACTGGTGGCGCTAAAATATGCGGTTATGAGGTCTGGTGATGCGATGATGCGCGAATGGGCCTACACTGTCTCACCACAGTTCATGTCATAAGCACATCTTACCCAATCTTATCTCGACAGTTTCATCATGTCACTTCTGGAAATTGGAATGCCTTTTCTTCCAGATATGTAGAAAATTTCGCCACCTATTACTAGTAGTAGATCACGTTTTGAACTACTTATAGATTCGGTGCCTGGATCTTGTGATACAGCAAACAGAGTTCTGCCTGAATTGAAATGTTCAACCTGGAAGAAGTCTCGACTCCTTCTAGATTATTTCTAGATTACGCTCTCCACCGAGAAATCGATGAGCAAAGAGCTACACCACAAGTAACTCCGACTAATCATAGAAACAGAGCAAATAATATCTGACTCCTGAGAGGGCCAGGCTGGCATGTGTTGGATGGGTGAAAAAAGATCTAGACAGGAAGGACAGTAGATAATGAACATGCGACCACCAGCAGTCGAGAGGGACGCCATAATATATCGATAGGTCCTGTGGAATTGGGTCAGAAGCGGGGATGCCGTTGCCCTGGTTCCACTGAGGTGTGACATCCTTTTGTATTGAACAAATGGCGTCAAAACCATATATTTGACACTCGCCTCGACTATAGTAAAAGATAGCAAAAAAATCCTTCAAACTTAGCTCGCAAAGTACAATGTTGAATGTATCACCTTTTACAAATAAAAAACACTTCAAGTTGTACTTGGATAGGAGCTGCCATGTGCATAAATTCGAACCCCGCGTGTATCATTCGTGGATCGGAAGCCTTCGTCGGCAAGGTCAACCTGCCAATTGCCAATTGCAAAAATCGACACGACACAGTTACGTTACAATAGGTATATATCTGATCGATATCAAGTTGATTACATGAAAAGGGTCGAGTGATTTCTCGTTTGCAGGTACCCGGATCAGAACCAAATTCGAACATCATCACCTTCCATAGCCCATAACCCGCCAATTTTCATGTTTGCACTACATCCACCGCGCAATTGCGAGGTTAGTTGTCATCATAATAGCACACATACCCTAATGAGAGGTATCAAAACATCGCCGCCAATCATCTCAATTAGAGTCTGGTTTAGCAATGGTGGCTGTCTCTGCTCTCAACAGCTCCCGAGGATACCTTTGCCGGCATTAACTGTTTCGGTGCACTGCGTCGTGTGTGTCTTCACCTCCGCTATTTTTTCCCACTCGGCGAACGAGACATTTTGTAGACCCTGCTGGACGTTCAAGCGGAAATAGACTCTGGCATTGTTGTCCTTGCAATCTTTCTCGAATTCTTCTGAAACCTTCTCACAATCGGTCGCGATTAGCCGGAGTACTCGCTTAGAGCATAAGTTGAGGAGAAGTTTCTGGAATGCATCTGGCTTTCTACAACCCAATAGCATTGGGATGGCCTGTTCCGATGCTGACGATGTAGGCTATCCGACGCTCCTTTCCGAATACCAGCTGTGCCTCCCCGAGAAGCTGTCATACACGATTGTTACATCCCAGACCGGCATCAAAAAAAGTCTTTGAGTCCCTCTCGGCCCACATATATTGGTTTGAAGGTGGGTGCAGCTGAGGTGGCGCGTGCTGCTTCCCAGATCTTGCAGCTATATAGGTTGAATTTTCACTGATATCGCAAGAACGGAACATGCGAGGTTGTCCCATGTTACTAGCCAGCATCGCGCAGACGAAACTAGAATGGCTTGAGGTAGGTATCCCTGAAGAAAGTCACACAGTACCAACTCATCTTTGACCCGTCTGCCTTCACCTTCATCGCCGGTGCCATGTTTAGCGACGATTTGCTTGATAACGCTTTCCAGAACGCTCGCCTTGAATGTACCATCCTTTAAGAATAATTTCTTCTCAGAAAATACTTCGTGCGAAATCGATTTAGGCTTTAATAACCTCTTCCTCCGACATGCCCAAGCGGCCCAGCATGATTGCAAGTAGCCTGATCGAAGATGGCTGATGAACATAGATAGTAGCCTCTGAAATGATGGCCAGTGTACCCCTAGTGCTAGTACCACCAATTAGATCGAAGTATTCACAAGGTCAAGGGGTTTCTGAAAGACGTTCTCTCGCGGCTTTAATCCTTTCCACGATCTCTTCCGCTTGACAAACTATGACCGCGGCCACCGTCTTAGCAGGCGCATTCAGTTTTTTCTCTAGTCTAAATAGATTTGATTTTTCCTACCGAGTGCAAGCAACCGCAATCCATGGCCGTGGTCCGTGAGGGTGTTCTGAGTGGTATAGCGCTTCAAACTCGGTTTGACGCTGGAGAGAGGCTTGGCGCACCGTTTATATACAACTTATTATTTTACTCACCAAAGACAATGTGTAAAATTCAGCGGGTTACCGAATAGTAACTCGTATCTATAATATTATATTATGACTAGCTTTCGTATGGTCATGTAGTGCTCCTCTTTGTATTGGGGCTGTCTCTATTGTCCGTCCTAATCAAGCAGCCGGAGCGGAGCGATGGCAGGTCTTGTTTACCTGGAAATTAAAGAATATGAAGCTCCAAGGCGTGGCTTGGATAATCCTATTTTGGAAGAAAATGACGTAGATCACGTTTTTACATAGTTGTGGTATGTACAGTCAACCATACTTCTCGGCACGCATCTGGAAGACTGAGTTCTCCCTCAAAAACTTTCATTGTAGCGGCATTCGACGCACATTAATTTTTAATATGCACCGGTAGCTGACCGAAGAGTAAAGGATTGGACAGGGGATAGAAAATGATAAGGCAAAGTTCTTTGTATAACGATCGGCACAGATATAAAGAAACAGAAAAATAAAAAACATGTGCAAGCCAGTGGATTGAGAGATTGAAAAAATAATCCATTTTTTCTATTATTGCGGATGGAGAGACTGAAACCGTGTGGAGGAGGAGGAGAAGGATAGATATTATGTCGAGTCACCCGAGACGCGTTCACCAAAATCAAGTGTGCTCTCTTCTCGATCAATATGTGCAAAAAACAGTTAGACCTAGACCTTTCCCGTTGTTCGATCAACCCACGGGGCCAATGAGTGAGTCCGACTACAGTAAACGCCCTCAAGCTCGCAGCGTCCAATTTCCGTAGCTAGCTAAATTAGATGGCAACATACATATGGTAAGATTGATTTCAGAAGCTAGAAGTCCCTGTGATCTGAACTGAAAAAGTATGTGAATACGGTGGCGTGAGGAGTCCGAACTTGAATAGACTGACATTCAGTAATTACCAACTTTAGGAAAGCTTAGAAATTTGGAGCGTTCACCTGAAATTTACTACCACTGACTTCTGTATCCAATTTGATTTCTTTAAAATGTGTTTAGACATGGGCGCGTACGACGAGGACCAGGGCTTGGGCGTGACAAAAGGCTAGGTCAGGGATCATCGATCAGGTCGGATCCCGGGTTGATGGCGGAGTTCGGAGCGGGGCATGCTAATTCCCTTCTTGCACGTGTGATCCTTTCCTTTCCAGGGCCAACGGCGGCAGGTTGGAACTGTGAAAATACCGCCAGGAATTTGATTCAAATGGCAGAGCGAGCTGAAATATATGCAAGGGACACGAACAAAATAGCAGGTAAGGTAGAATGTATTATTTATATTCAAAGAAAACCCGCGTCCAGCGGCATTGAAGCTTGAAGCTTTTAACTGTGATGTAAAAAAGAGTGCACCACCCTGCAATCCATGAGTAAAAGAGGCGACTATGAAACGCTGAAACTCATTGGTGGAATTATATGTGATTACCGCCTTTGCATGAAGGCGCAGAGTTGACGCTAAAAAAAATTGACAGCACATTTTCAGTAACATTGAACAGTTTGTGAAGTTGTGAAGTTCGCTGGTCTAGTCTCTTCGATTTTTTTTCTTTCAAGTTGAGTCAGAAATTTCAACTCCAAAGCGAGTTGAGGCGAACACTCAGAGTTACAAAAGGGCAGTCGATCCAGATTTCAAGATGATGATAGTGTGCGTTTCGATACAGAAGGATCGCACGAGATCATTGATCATCATTATAACATGTGCATGTAGGCTTACCCCCATCATATAAGTACAATATCTACCTCGAGTGGGAGCAATTTTGAACGTCTTGTTATTGGAGCCAAGGAGCCGCAAAATTCGGAGTTTCGATATGGGAATAGTCAAGTTTCATGATACAGCTTTATCAAGGACAAAAAGTCAGAGTATAATCTGCCTTCAGATTTGAATCGCAGGTGAATAATGCGGTGCCACTTGACTCGTCGTAGGCATAAACATATGTTTTGGGGCAGTTGTTTTTGAAGTAGCTGTAGAATGCGACACCTGAAAAAAATGTGAAAAAAATTAAGCGCCGAACCATTGAGCATACCAGAAGGGGGGCATGTGGCTGGAGTACTGTGGCTACCCGAGCAACAATTTGGTGAGTTGGCTACGAGAGTATGAGGTCCAGACAGAAGATTGATAAGAATTTATTTGTTCACCTTGGTTTCCATCGAGGTTCGCTACACAAGCACTCTTGCAGCCAACCGGGAGGTTTTTAGAGTCAAAAGGACCTTTCAATTGCGCAGGACCTGCTGCAGATTAAGCATACATGATTGATAGAATTGAAGATATTTAACTTACATCCTGGACCTAGATCTTTAGCACATTCAGCGACTGGACAACCTTTGTTGTTGCTAATCCGCATCGGGAGATTGTAGCCATCGACGAGGGAGACTATTTTAGGCTTCATCAAGAATACGTAACCAAAGCAAATCGATGGTAGCTTACCATCGTAGAAGTCCCTGTTTCCGTCCCCTTTGAGCGTCCATTCGGCAACGGAGGCAGGTGGAACACCCTGAAAACAATCAAGATCTTGAAATTTATTTATTTTAAAGGAAAACTGTACAGTTCCCGTTCTCTTGTCGCAAAGTAGGCCTCCGTTACAGCCTCCCGTTAGGCAGGAGTTTGGACCAGGATTGGTGACAAAGTTGCAGTTCCGCCGACCCTGTCAAAAATTGAAATAAGTTAAAGGGAGAACCTGAAACCTGCGCCTACCCATATCCTCCCAGCTTTCCAATTATCCGGGACAGTAAAACTGACCTTGGTAGAGGCAGGTGCCTCCCAACTGCCAGTAAATCAGGTTGCCAGTAAAAGGAGCATAGAATAACATAAGACGCTACCCAGTCTGAAAGTTTGGCACATTTGATGCAACATTCAAATCAGTGAACATCTACCTCTAGGTCAGCAGCAGGAAAGCATAGAGTGCATTTTTATCCTCACAGCAGGCCTACAGGGTTTATATATTATATGTAATCTTGCCGGAAACAGTTATAGGGCTTACCAGATTGTGAACGGACAGGCATTATGAACCTTGGAGGAAGCCATTGGATGAGCAAAATAGTTGTATAATATGGCTCTCAAGTTCACATACTGTGAATGTTCTGGCAGTGGTGGTGGAAAGTAATGTCAGAGAGATTGCCAGGGTGAGTGCCTTCATTATCACAGGTATTCTGTGGCTTGGTTGAACAAGCCACTCTTTTATAAATACGGCAATAAGTTACAGAAGCTAGCCAAGCCGATCGAAGGTTGCAAATCAAATGCCTTCGATATTCAAAATCACCAGAGCTTGTCTAGAGTGCATGGAGTCACATGGAGTGAGGATTCTAGAGGATGGCCGAGCTTCTGGAAGCTAGGTTCCATATGATTGGAACGCGATCGCACGAATAGTCGCGAGGCCCGCGTCAGCCACGAATTTTCAGTTGAGTGCGCCATAAGACTCCGACAAAACGTGTAAGCCAAATGTTCAAAAAAGATGGCATTGTCACAAGCGACCATTCGCGAGCAATCTTCTCCTCTCAAGCGTTCAGCTGGCACCTGTATGGCTCAAGTTTTTGGGCAGCAACCGTTGTCTTGATGCAACCATCCATTTCAGGCGTCGGAATAGAACGTTCCGGTAACGTCAAAATAAAACACTGGTGGAGAGCGTGGGAAGTGTGTCATTGTATAAACAACGAAGCAACAAAACTAAATTCTTCAGGGTGAATGAGGTCTCCTTGCAAATAGGCATATGTTCATGCTCCCTTCAATGATCAGGGGCAGAAGGTGACGGTGAAGTCGGCTCTCTTATTCGAGTCGCAAGTGAACAGAGCATTCCCGCTAGCCTCGTCGTAGGCATAAGCATAGGATCTGGGACAGTTGCCCTTGAAGTAGCTGTAATACGCTACACCTATTGGGAGGCAAATCAGAATGATTGACAACGGGAAGCTAAAATGTGGATACCCGAAGCAGGACAGGTGGCTGGGGTGTTGTGGCTACCTGAACAGCAGTTGGCGGAGTTGCCTGAGGAAGGCTATGTGAGTAAGGGACAAACATCGTGATCCTCACACAAACCTTGGTTGCCGTCGAGGTTGGCGAAGCAGGCGCTCTTGCAGCCAACGGGGAAACCAACCGAGTCGTAGGGTCCCTTCAACGGTGCGGGACCTAAATATAGATAGGTCAGCGAGTTTCGAAAAAAGGGGGAGACTTGAACCGACAATCTGGACCTAGGTCCTTGGCGCATTCAGCGACAGGGCAGCCCACGTTGTTGGAGATTCTCATAGGAAGATTATAACCATCAACCAAGGAGACTATTTGGCGTTAGAAACATGTCTTAAAATAACTGTACAGACGCCTCACCGTCGTACCAGTCCTGGTTACCAGCGCCTTGTAAAGTGAATTCAGCGACTGAGGCAGGGGGAACACCCTAGGCGAGAAAAATGTTGGATATCGAAGACATATATAACGACTCGACCCACGGTTCCAGTGTTACGATCACAGATAAGGCCTCCATTGCATCCACCAGTCAAGCATGAGTTGGGACCAGGGTTGCTCCCAAAATTGCAGTTGCGACGTCCCTGAGGAGCAGGAATCGTGAATACGCCGTTTGAAAAATGGGTAAAAAATCGTACCCAGATTCTTCCAGCCTTCCAGTTGTCTGGCACGGTAAAGCTAACTTTCGAATAGGCTGTAGCTTCCCAACTAGGTTGAGCAGCCAGTTAACAAGAGGTAAAGGCTAGTACAATGGGAGTTTTACTCACCCAGTCTGGAAGCTGGGGACGTTTGGTGCGACATGTAAGTCGGTGTACATCTAAACACATCGTAAGCTATAATAAAAAAAAGTAGTGTTTGTATATTCTCACCGCCGGCCTAAAGTTGGTCATGTCAGCGATATCCTAGGCAGTCAATCAACACAGGACTTACCAGATGGTGAACGGGCAGGCATTATAGACCTGCAATTGGCTGTAAGCAAGGAGTTTGATAGAAATAATCCCGGTGTACCGTAAATGTTCGAGCAGCAGCACTTGAGGCAAAGGCCAATGAGGTGGCAAGGAAGAAGGCTCTCATGATTTTACTGAGAGGGCTTTGCGATGCTGGTATGGCCCAGCGGCATGGCTTTTATACAGCTAGAGGAATTTTATCGGATCGCTATAGCCAGGGAAGTTTACACCATGAAGGGAATCGAATCAGTCACAAATTGCCTAGTAGCCTTCAATCAACGATAGTTCCTGGACACATCTGGGAAACCACGTAGTACAGACCTCATGGTACATGGATGCTAGCTTGTATGGACATAGATGTTTAGTTAGACTGCGGCAAGTGATGTAAGCTTTTGAGACCGACGCTCCCGAGCGATCCTGGTCACAGCGCCAAGTAGGCGTTGATGCTTATACGCAAGGGACCCGCGTCGGAGAAATCCGTGGAACAAACTTCCCCCCTTCAGTACCCGAGTACCTTTGCCGGGGTCCCTCATTCAAACGGGGATGACATCCAAATTAGGACTGAT